>CM037833.1:33822266-33887553 GCA_021234535.1 Stichopus chloronotus | reverse complement strand
TGCTGTAGAATTGACACAGTTTTTTTTATAGTTCAGTTTCTCAACCAGTGTTGATGATTTATTTTTTTGCTATTTTAATTTGTTAAAGCCCAAACTGACTTGGTTTGACACATCTTTACCGTATCACTTAATTTGGAGAATCTCCATGAGAAACTCTCTGGTTTTTGTTTCCTTGGACTGCTGCACATGGTTCAATTCTACTACAGGTACTTCCTTTGTACTTACAGTATTAAGTTATTTTTCATATTTTTAGTAAAATGAACAGATATACTGGTCAGATTTGACAGCTCATTTGATTGCTACTGTATTTGTACCCTCTGCAGTTCATTCTTTGACATCGAGCTTGTATACAGTAAATACTTTTAAATAATGGTCGCTCAGATTGACACAAAAGTCATTCAAAGTAGATTGTCCAATATCAGCCAGATGAAAAGATTTGGTCCAAATACTTTGTACCTTTGGCATACTAGACATACCAAGGTTTTAACGGTGTGCACCCTACCATACAGTACTATAGCACAGTGGTTCATTGGGCTGATGATCAGGTGCATTATTTCTATTTACTGTATAGTATTGTGTCCTGATGCAAAGCAAACATAATACACAGTGAAGTACAGTATAGGTGAATTGCAATAAACTGTACAGGATCTGACCAGACCTGAACATTATTCACTGTAAATAATATCGATGTTACTATGCACTTGTACAAGTTTCTTACATCCAGGTCGCTTTGATTTTATTTTTTTTTTCCTGCTTTTCTTGTAAAGCACTTTGAGCCTCCATGAGGAAAGTGCTTCAATGTATGTACTGTAGAAAGCTCCCTTAATACCCCTTATACAGTATGAGCACAGTATGATATTAATTTTACTTTCTCACTTCTATACTACCAGCTGTAATAATACTGTCCTTTTTGTCAAGATGTTTTCAAATTCGTTCTCATCTTTCTCTTTTTTACTTTCTCTTGCAGTTTCGTGGACGAATATGACCCCACAATAGGTGAGCATCCTGATCTATTTAGTTCACCACTTTGCCTTACCTTTTTTGTCACATTTCTGACACTCTGTACCACATACTGTACCTGCACAATGCTAGATATGAATTCATTTTATGAGCATTTGATGGGGTACTGTACAGTCAAAGTGTGAAACCACAAACTGGAATTCAAAATTGATTCGTGCAATTCGATTCGATCGTGAAATTTCAGGAAACTGCTCATACAGCACGTTGTTGTTGTGTACAGTACACATTACAGTTTGGACTAATGATTTGAAGGAACTGTGATTCCTGTGAACCGACATGTTACGTACATGCATGTATCTGAACGTCACAATGTTCAGACAGACCAGCCTTGCTCAATTACAGTGAAAAGTTTGTCCATGTACTTACCTGAGTTTTAAGCAAACTTTAGCAAAAGATCATGCACTGAGTCAAGCAGAAGTACCAGTGTAGGTCTGGAGGTGAATCATAAAGGCAAGTGACTATAAATGAGGGGCACCAAGGAAAGAATGGCCAGGGAAGTTTCTTAAGTGCGAAGCTCCACTGCTGTCTGTTTTTGCTCAGGTAGTTGGTGAAGTCTGTGCACTTGTCAGAAAAGTGAGCTTTACTGTGGGTTAAATTCCTTCCTCAATCATCTATGGAACATATACAGCAGTGTACAATATCATGTAAGCACTGTATTTCCATGCATACAGTTGTATTTCTCGGAAAGTGATCTCAAGACTTTAGAAGGAGAGAAACGGAGAAAAGGAAACATATTGTAAATAAGACTATATAAACTAGCCATAAAACCTTGCTGTTTAAAATTTGTTTTGTCTTTCAAAGCTTGTGATCATAGTACAGGTGGCTTTAAAACATCTGGTTTAGAATGAAGGAAGAACATTCAAAAGTGGGAGGGGCTGGGATTGATATTTAGGGATAATTTGATTAATATGCATATTTCTAGCCTCATGAATATGAATGTTGATGAAAAAAAAGCAAACTTCCTTGAGAGAGATACAGTATTGTACAATATTTGTCTTGAAATATTCTGAAGGTGAGCTCAATAAGGGTAACATTATGTGCTGGATTGTGAAGTTGCAGGCACAATCTAGATTGGTTGCACACAGGTACAGTATGCCAGAACTGCGAAGGAATTTCTCCATTTAGGCATTCCACAGGACTGTCAGCAGTGGTGGGAAGTGGTACGTATACCTGAAATTTCGGGAATAGGGGAAGGACATACTGAACAGGAGCATTACTGTACATGCTTCATGTAAAGCAGTGACTATAACTGTACTCTCCTGTGAAAACAAATTGCAGGAAAGAAAATTCTCCCAAAACTTACTGTAAAGTTGAAAACAGATGCTGATCCGTTTCATGTTAAATACAATCACTCTGTGAGGCAGAATCGGTTCCTTAGGAACTCATCATCAGGCCTTCGGTTGGACACCTCCCATTTATGTGAATTTGCCTCCTTGTAGGTTTCAACATACTGGTATGGTAGTCACGACTACTGTAGTTGTCTTGACTACAAATACAGTAGTCTTGATGTCTCTACAGTATGGTAGTCAGGACTACTGTACGGTAGTCATGGCTACTGAAAGGTAGTCATGACTACACATACAGTAGTCATTGACACTTCCTCAGTTGCTGGAATCATTCCTGCATGCTGAATACATTTATGGATTGATTTTTATGAGCAATGTTTTCCATAAACACCCACACTCAGCATTGCACCCATTGTACTTACAGTTCGACAACAATCTAAGGAATTTCAGTCAGGATACAAAACTGAATATTCTTGCCACTGAATAAACATCAAACTGTAAATATCAAACAATAAACAACAAACTGAATAAACAGTAAAAAGAGGGACATGTTAGGTGCGAAGAAATTGCCAACTTAATACTGGGAGTGAACTTTGGACACCCCAAAATGGGTATAGAATCATTACAGTGCAATGACATCTGTGTGTAGTTAGGTGTAAAGGACAAAAGCAAGGAGGGAAGTTCACCGCCACGACGGGACGGTATGGAATGCCACTTGTCATTCTATCTGATAAGAATTGGAATTTTAAAACTGAACCTCTACTGTATTAAATATTTATTACTAGAGGTATCTGTTGAAAGGACAAATTTGAATTCAACGTGAAATTCTATCGCACTAAAAGTAAGGGGCAGCTTAATTTCGGCTAAAAAGGGACTCAGTTGTTGTCACAATTCTCAAATCAGCCAGTGAATTGTAGAATTTGAACTGTTGGTGGAATGAAAACTTACTGTATCATCTGCCCAATTGTTGATAGGTGTATCAGCAGTAGGTATATCAGCAGTAGGTGTATCAGCAGTGGGTATTTCAGCAATAGGTGTCATCCATAGGTTGGTGAATTGTGGGTATGGTAAACAAAATTAGAGATAGGTTGTTGGGCTATGGCCATCGGTACCGATAGTTTCGGTAGGTATGGTTATCATTACCAGTAGTTAAATGGCTTTGGTCATGTTACCTACTGTATAGGTTGATGGGTATGGTAGATGTCATTGATAGGTCAATAGGTGTAGATGTCATGGATGGCCCATCTACTGTAGGTTGGTGGATATGGTCATTGTTACGGGTACTAGGGTATGATGGATATGGTGCGTCTTGCTGATGTAATTGTTTGGTATGGTACGGTAAATCCACGTCATTAACTGGTTGGTGGGTCGGTGGAGTAAATGTCATTGAGTCAGTTTGTGGACATAGTGAGGTTGTGGTTGTAGGATATTCTGCAGTACCTTGATTTGGTCTTGTAGCTGTGTTCAAGGAGACATACCATTTCTTGCTGTACCACCCTCTGGATGATGATGATGATGATGATGATGGTTGTGGAATTAAATCTCATGTTTCGTTTTTTACTACAGAGGATTCTTACAGAAAGCAAGTCGTTATTGACGGAGAGACGTGTCTGTTAGATATCCTAGATACTGCAGGTCAAGAAGAATACAGGTACTGAATTAATGCCTCATCGTCAACACTCTTGTAATCATACCAAACACCCCCATTAAACAACTCTTGTAAGCACAAGAGGTCGATAGCATGTCCGACCAAATGGTTGCCATGGCGAGACAGTTGCACACCCAGTGCCCAGTCGCCCCCCCTTTTCCTCCTCCCTACATGCCCACCTTTCGTAACGAAATACCTCTGACTGAGAGGAATGTAGGATTTGGTTTTAGAAATGAAAGGCTAGAAAATGTACCCTTTTTATCTCCCCTAAAGGGTGCAAATTTGTAGAGAACTGTTCTATGACTGAAACACAGTTTCATTTCAAATGTTGAAAAATAAAACACAAGGATACCCTACTAAAGTACGTTTTGATTATGTCACTATTGATTAAGAAATTCTTATTCAAACCTCTCTGTTTGGTTGACTTCTGCTCAGAATCTTCACAAGGCATATGATTCTGATGGACCTGTGGTTGGCAGTTCTCCAGAGCGTGTGTTACCGTATGACTGTATTGCACTCTCTTTACCCACAGTGCAATGCGAGACCAGTACATGAGGACCGGGGAAGGATTCCTCTGTGTGTTTGCAGTCAACAATGACAAATCATTCGAAGATGTCAATTCTTACAGGGAGCAGATTAAGAGAGTCAAAGATGCAGATGAGGTTCCAATGGTCTGTGAGTAAACATGGACATTCAAAATTATTTAAATTTTATGCAACAGAACTGCGCAAGGTCAGTAGTTGGCACAGTGTATATGTTTACACTTCACACCAGCTACTTGAATTGCACAACAACAAAATGGGTGACTTCCCAGATTGTGCTGACTGCTGCAACAATTGCACTCAGACTTTGAGAAGATGGTAGTGCAGTTGTTGTGCTGAGACACTGGAGGAGTAGGGTTAGGCGGCATTCTGGTACTCAAGTTGGTACCGGAAATTTGGGAACCGATTCTACTCGGTAGCAACTTAAATTTTCAGTTACTGCTTCTGGTACTACCCGGTACCTTTACAGATTCGTCTGGTACTGACCTAATTTATCGGAACCGGTATCATTTTGAAAAAATTAACAAAACTTATCCTTGAAATGTGCTGTTGATTTTAATATTTCCATCTCAAAGTTGTTTAAAAATATGATGCTGCCAGCAAGTACTAAAAAATTCTGAAGACAAATATCATTGTTTTGATGTAACCTACAACCATTCTCTGAGCCTATATCGTACATGAAACTTTAAGTCCCGATGCAAACAACATCGGTCTACAGGATATAACATGTACGTCAGGCTTTCTAAAATCCAAACAACCTGTTCCTGGTAATATTACATGTGTCAGAAAGATCATAAATAATTTTAATTTTAAAATATAATTAATAATTTTTAGATAATCATAATTTTATTATTTTGACCCAATGGATTCTGTCATAGAGGAAACACTGCCCCTGAAACTGTCTGATTCAGTTGTCCATCCCTGTATTGACCTTTGACCTCCTCCAGGCATCATTTTGTTCAGATGGTTCACTGTCATTGGTTTAAATTGCAATATTCTGCGGCTCAATGCATCTGCAGTTGTTGACACAATGGTCACACTACTACCGCTACAAGTAGGGATGTCATTTTTCCTCTGAGTAAGAGGAAAAAGTTCCTAGACTGCCGTGCTGATGTCACTCGAGCTGTAGTTTCCAGGTGGTAAATTGGGATAGATTTTCACCACAGTGTGTATTTCGTACCCTCATAGGTATTACTGCTGTTGAAACATCATTTTCACCTAATGCTACAACAGGTGTAGTGAAAATTGTTACAATGTACCATCATGTGATCCTAGAGAACCCCTCTGAAAGTCACATGATCCATTTTATGTAAACTACTTAATTATAGAGAAAAGTCACAGAAAGCCAAAAATCCATCTCTTTGTAAGTGGAGAGGTCGTCACCCCGGTAGAACTTAAATGAGTACTTCTTTTACTCACATTTATTTGGCTAATTGGAAAAAAAGTTTGATGCTTGTTGAAGATAAAGTTGGGACTGAAGTCTCTACAGGATCTATCGATGTTTACATAACAAGACAGCATCAACAGATCTTGAAGGATATTATCCCTGTGGGCAAGGTACTGAAGGCCAAGTTCTGTACTCCGTCGTGTTAAGCAAACACAGCTCAGTGTTTTTTTAGCTATTTTTGTGTTTCCTTGTACTTTATGAATTAGACAAAATTTGTTGGAAGGAAGATCATTGTTAGGATAAGTGTAGGATGTCTGTTACCACCAAAAGAAGTGATTTTTTAAACCACGATAGGTGCAATATGTTTGTTTTTAAAATCAGGTTTGCAAAACATGTGTTAGTATATGACTGAGGTAAATGAGGTATATGACTGAGGTATTCTCATTGGCATACCCCCGAGATGACTGATACATCATATATGTTGCAGTGAGTTTACAATCACAATTTTTGGTTCCTTGCGTCAGCAAAGGAATCTATGCAGTCAGGTTGGCTTGTGTGTGTGTGTGCGCGTGTGTACGGGTGTGTGTGTGTGCATCTGTGACACTTGCTTACTGTAGGTCCGCTCTAACTCAATAGGGGAAAGTCTGATGAAAGTCAAACTTCGTATGTGGGTTTGCCACATTGAGAAGGTGTGCTCTCTTGTTTTTGGTGGAGGTCAAAGGTCATCTGGGGGAACTGGGGGCAAAAGTCTGTTTTGCTTGGGTCCGCTCTAACTCAATAGGGGAAAGTTACATGAAAGTCAAACTTGGTATGAATATTTGCCATATTGAGAAGGTGTGCCCTATCGCTTTTGGTGGAGGTCAAAGGTCGTCTGGGGGAACTGGGGGCAAAAGTTTGTTTTGCTTGGGTACGCTCTAACTCGATAGGGAAAAGTCAGATGAAAGTCAAACTTGGTATGCAGGTCTGTCATATTGAGAAGGTGGTCCCTATCGTTTTTGGTGGAGGTCAAAGGTCATCTTGAGGAACTGGGGGCAAAAGTCTGAAAACCTTATGCTGTGGATGCTCATATGTTCCATCAGTCCCCCTCCAGTGCATCATGGAAGTACTGCTTGAGTTAGCAGTTCCTTGATCAAATGAAAAAGAAGCAGTCTTGTTTGCACTACTGTAGGTGGTCACACCAGACAAGTTTTGGCTGGATCAGTTTACCTCCTGAGTGCTAATGTGTGCATTCATGTAAGTGTCTTTTCAATTAGTGAGGTGAGCAGGACACAATCAAAGAAAATAAGTCACTTGGTGTTCTTTCCAGTTTAAATTAGACCCCAATAGTTACCTCCAGGGCATGCTATCAGTTCATTGGACTTTAAAGGGGCATAGATGAGATAAGCCATATTGCAATTTGCAGACCCCCTTCTTTAAATGAGAGATGCACAGCTGTTTGTGTTTTGTAAAATGAATGGGATATTGCTGTATGCAGAAATCAACATCTGCAATTCATTGCATCAATTGAAATTGCTTTTTTGATATTTATGAACTCAGGCATATCATTTTACAGTATGTACATTTCAAGTACAAGGGACCATAGTGCTCATAGGCTGTTGTGAAATCATGCAAAATACTTTTTCTCTTGCAGATTGTATGTAACACTGTTGATGGTTGGTCACATTAGAGCTATGGAAGTTTTTCCATGAGGGTTCATGTTTGTCATGTTTGGGGTCTAATGTCTGAAATGGGCCATTTTATAAAAGCATGAAATATTTTTCTCTCTCTATAGATTTTATGTTACAAAAGTGAGAGTTCATGGTCAGAAGTGGACCATATAGGCTATCGTACAAAATAATGCAATATGCTCCCTTTTACTTCATAATTTACATTATATGCTCTCCATCTGTGCAAGGAACCAGAGTGCCCCTGGGCTCTTGTTAACTCTGCTTTGGGCAGCCTGTGAGATTATTGCTGTGGTGTCGGCAAGACAATGCTAGAAGTGGTGCTAAAAAATTTCTGCTCTGCAAAACACCACTAGAGATAGTTAAAGAGATAGTCCTTTGTAATTCCTCTGCTGTTGTAAACAGTAATCTGCCACTGCTAGTCATAGCCAGCAATCAAAATTGCCAGTGGAAAATATGTGACAGGCGTATCTTATTTTCTGATGAAATCAGATATTGAAGTGCAAGAGAAAAGTAACTCACTTTTCTCCTGTCAGTGTTCAAGAGAACACAAATCTGAATGCACGCAAATTTGAATGCAGTTGGGGCGGGGGGGGGGGCGTAATGTCTCTAGGGATGTCTCTAGGTGGACTGGAGATATTCTTGCTATGTATGAGGATCAAAGTTAAGTCACCCAAGCATACAATGTCATTGGTCATGCCTGCCAGCACTTCTAAATCTTTAGTTTCTGTAGTATGTATAGCAGCCTTGTCTCATTTATACTTCTGTTGCTTCATTTATTGGCAGTATAATGTTTAACAAGGTCAGCAGTCAGGCAAACATTACCAATTGTTCCTCCAGTGAACCAGATTCATAGGTTCCATTCAACCAGACCACACAGGTGCATGAAAGTGACCTAAATCAAGGAACAAAGCAGCGATTAGTTTTTATTGATTCCTTGCCGAAGGCGGGCGAGGAATCTTTGCGATGGTGATTCGGTGTATGTGTTTGCGTATGTGTGTGTGTGTATGTATGTGTGTGAGCAAAATCTTGTGCACACTGTAGCTTTTGAAGGGAAAGTGCAAGGTGGGTCAAAGTTGGTGTGTTGATATAACATATGAAGATCTCGGCTGGGATTGTTTTCGGTGAAGGTCAAAGGTCATCTGAGGTCACCATCAGGCAGAATGTGTACAAACTATGTTTGTAGTATCTCAGAAACGACAAGTTGCATCATTTTCAAACTTAGGTGGTATGTACTACCCTGTAAGTAAGTAAGTGAGATTGTGAGGGTATTCTTGTAGGTCAAAGGTCATCTGGGGTCATCAGAAGTCATAATGTGAAAAGCTTGTGAACACTCTATCTTTTGAAGGGAATGTGCAAGAGAGTCCACAGTCAGTGTGTGGGGAGGACATTTACAGATCTTGACTGGGAATGATTTTGGTGGATGCCAAAGGTCACCAGAGGTCATCTGCAGACAGACTATAGACAAAACATGTTTGCAGTACCTCATGAACTGCACATTGCACAAACTTTGACCTTCGAGGGTATGTAGGACTTTCTAAGTAAATAAGGTGAGGGTGTGTCTTGTGATCAGAGGTCATGTGGGGTCGTCAGAGGTCATAACATGAAAAAAACTTGTTAACACACTATTTACAAAGGAGGAGATAATTTCAATATTTACAAAGTGGAGACAATTTCACACTTTAAATTTGTTCTTTTTAGATGGAGTATATAAATATAATTACTGGTTTAAGTTTTGATGTGGGTCAAAGGTCATCTGAGGTCCTTGAGTACAAAGTGTTAAGACCTTTGCTGATGTTTCTCTCCTTCTGTCTTTTCCTATGGGTGGAAGGTATTTGAGCTCCCTTCCAAGCAAAGACTAGCAATGCTTGCACATTCAGGAAGTTCTAATTTGAAAACTTTACCTGTCAGTTAGGTAATAAAGTGTAGTTGCTGTACTAATTTCACAAGTCTTTGACTGTATAATGATGAAACTACATCTATGGATCTTCAGCTGGCATCATGCTGGTTTCTGATAAAACGCTGTATGTCTGAAAGCATCTGTAAAGTATCTAAAAGCCCAATTTGGTTAATTAAGTTCAGCAGGTACAATACACCTTGGAGTTTCTATTTAGTCCCCAATTCAGCTGTACAGTATTTGGTATCATGCTTCTTTTATTTATTACTCTTGTTTTGACAGTTAAAAGTGCTCACTTAGTTTTCAAAGCCATAATTGGCTTTTAATTCCATCTGAGACATTTGCATGGTCTGAAAATGGTGATTGACCAATGACCTCTGTGGAAAATGGGAAAAAGGTTGACCCTTATCTTTCCCAGAGGAATCATTATCTGAGATACAGTGCTCCTTCTGTCATCAAACAATGTAGAATAGATTTGTTTTCTAAGTGGAGACAGCTGCACGTGGAAGATTTCTGTTAGGGAAAAGTCTTATTGTGCAATAGAGATAAATAAGTTATTACTTGGTCATATGATGGGGTAGATGGAGGAATTTATGTAGTTTATATAATTGGCAGTTATTTCAACTGTCATATGAGTATATCTCTTGTTCCTGGGAAATTTGTACTGTACCTAGGCTACCACTGTCCAGGCTGGAGAATTCTTGGCCACCAGTGCTATCTTACATTACATGCATACAGCAGGTATTGGAAAATGGTGTGTGCATTATTAATGGTGTCATCTGGTATATCCTGTGGTTACTACAGTAAACTGCAACTTTAAAAAAATTAATGGAAGTGCATGTATTAGTGGCAAGGAATCACTAAGCCTCTTGGCTTTCTTGTTTGCCATGCAGAGGTTACTTGTACTGAATGCACAGAAAGTTTGGTTCTTCCTCTGTAAGACTTAAGAAGGCAAACTTAAACTGAAAGATGTTTTAACCAGGCAAGCATTATCAAAGCATCCCACAGAAAGATCAGTTTTGTTTTCAAACATGTAAGAGGGGGGGATGGTATTGTTTTAATTATAAACACACTTTTTAGTTGTTGCAAGTACAACCCATTTTGGGAAGTCTCCTGATGAATATGTTTATTTAATATTACAGTGGAAAAGGAGAAAGGGTGTTGAGGAAAGAAAACGTGAATTTTAATATTTTGACATGAAGGAAAAAGAAATGAGAAATTTTCATGTTACACGTTGTGCATGTATGATGGCCTCACAATGTAGTTGTATTTGGCTTGTATGTTTTGGAGTGGCTTGTATGGTGAAGACAGATAAGTCTTGCTTTCTCTCTGATTCATGAATTGTTAAAGTTGAGATCAATAAACTGTTACCCTCGCAAGAAAACATTCACAATGTTTTCTGTAAGGAACATAAACAAAACAAAGGACAAAGTAACGCAGGTTGTGGTGCAAATATTATTGGACTATGGGTGCTTTTTTGTTTGCCACTATTGTGTCATAATCTTGTTGGTTGTCTCAGATTTTGTTTTTCACAGCTTCCTAACCTTCGTTTCTCTATTTCACAGTGGTAGGAAACAAGATAGATCTTCCCTACTGGACGGTAGATAGCAAGCAAGCTGCCAATTTAGCCAAGAGTTACAACACCCCTTACATTGAAACATCGGCCAAGACAAGACAGGGAGTAGTGAGTATTTTACAGTTGATATAGGGGGCGCCATATCGTCCTCATAGACTGGGACAGATCCTCAGGTCCTGTCGGGGATGCAGAGAACCTTAGTTGGATCTCTGTTGTAAAAGGTGCACTCATCCCCGTATGAAAAGGTGCATCCATCCCCGTATGAAAAGGTGCATCCATCCCCATATGAAAAGGTGCATCCATCCCAGTATGAAAAGATGCACCCATCGCTGTATGAAATGCCGAAGAACATGACATCAGCGCCAACATGACGGTTTCTTCATCATTTCTCTTAGATCATGAACCTTGTATTTAGTGAGGGCTTGTGTCGTAAACCCCAAGTAGCCTAGTTGTAGATTTGAAGAGGGGGCTGGTGTCATGGATAGGGGGAGGGGAGGACTCATTCTCAGATGATATTTTATTACACTATTTCATGTCTCATTGAGCACCTTTTAAATGCTCAACTGCATCAGTCCCTATGTATAGGTACAGTACAGCTCAAGTTCAACTCCGGGAGTCTACGTGCAGAGGAAAGCAGAGACACGTTGAGACAAGTACAACAAAGTTGAATCACATAGACAATTTCCATAGAATATGGATGCGTGCCCATAATGTAGAATTATAAATCTTCATGTTTTGTTGCCAAAAAAGTTGGCAAATTCTCATTCAATTAAAAATAAACATCATTGTCTCTGAACTCCCCAAACAAACAAACAAACAGATGAAAAAAAGAAAGAAAAGTTCATGTACAACCTCCCAAAAGTTATCAATAATATCCTAACGTGGTTGCATGTATTTTGAATCTATAGACTAACCAACTCTGCGAATGCACATGAACTGTCATCATTGAGAAGAACGTCAGACTAGTTGTAAATTACAGCTCATGTTTGATAGTGTATCAATCCGACTGGCTGGAAATATTTTAAATTTGAGTAAATTTGTAGAAAGATGGCCTCACAGCAGCGTTCGTTTCATGTTTTCATAGCTGCACATATACGGTGGCTGGGTAGTCAGCACTAGGGATCATGGCGAGTTACTCGGTTGATACAAGCACTGTTGTACTCTGTGGCGACTGGTTTGCCAGCTCAGATAGACTTGCCTATCATTTGTCTCACAATGTATAGTTTCTTTTAATTTTGATATCAATTGCAAAGTTCCTTCAACAGGAAACATAAAAAGGTTGTATAGCACTTTTCTTTGTTTCGTTGATATTTTTTTATAAACATATATCTTATTTTCAAATCATCCAGCAGAGTTGGTAAATCCTGTGAATTTCCATAGAAAAGTTCTGCCTCTGTTTTTCACAAAATGGTGGATTTCGGTGGCCCTACATCGGAAATAAGTCTAAAATGTAATGCAAACTTCAGCTGTTTGAAAAATACTTCTCTGGTCAAGGAATATTTCCAGTTGCTTCAAGGTTATAAAAAACGACATGTAACAACAGTAAATTGTTGCAAAAATTGTTCTTTTGCATTTACGCACTCATTTGAACTTGAAATTTGATGCCAGGGAAAACTTAGATTGAGCTAGCTTGTACATTTATTTTAAAATGTTGTGAAAAAGAAGGTCATGCGGATCAAAGCAAAGGTGTCCTTCATTGAAGCATTGTTGTGATTGGCCAGACCCTAAGCTTCTTTTGTAAATGATGATTTCATTGGTCCTGACACAGTGTGTCACTGTCAAAGTGCATCTGCTAGTATATTTGGGGACATTTTGGGCAATGTTTGAATTAATTACCCGTCAGTCTGTATTGTAGTAGTACTGTTAACACTGTATCCTTTTCTTCTTTTCACAGGACGACGCCTTCTACACACTTGTAAGGGAGATAAGGAAAGATGTAAGTCAGTCCCCTCTTGAAGTTGTACAAAAAAATACAGTAACAGTACATTGTTAAAAGCAGTGATTCAATGCCCCAGACATTTCCAATTCTTTCAAACACTCACCTTTAGCCCCTTCCACAGCCTGTCGAAAACTCCTCCAAATGTGTAACTAAAACAATCAACCTCTGTGCGTGGTTTGTAATATGAGCTACTCATAACACTGCATCTTTGGAATTTGCTGTCAATCAAAGAGCAGAACCAATTGAGAATTTTGGGTATCCCTGTCCAAAAATGCCATGGAGGATATGAATGACTGCTTATAAGTAGCTTTGTGTAGGACATTGCGGTGTAACTCTAGAAAGTATAGAAAATGGAACCACTGTGGTGGAGCCAATGCTCTGGTATGAGGTGCACTCTTCCAAGCACAGCATTCATTTTATTTTTTTTCCTCTTTGGGGGGCACTCCTAGGTATCTTCTTACCAGGATGCGTCCTTATCCCATCGTACATGTTGTACCTGTAGCTAATGTTTAATGATTTGCAAAAGCTGTGTCCTACAAAAGGTAACTTACTGTAGGGAAGACCCCCCTGCAAACAGAACAAAAGTTTTTCCTGGTGTTTCTTTAACACACGTCTAGTTTTTTTTGTTTTGTTCTTTTTGTTGTCTGCTGTATATTTTCTGTTTTTTTTTTAAATTCACCTCCTCTGTGTCACTTATTAATTTAGATTGATTTTGAGGTACATGTTAATGCTCTCCCTAAGGTTTGTTTAATGTTGGCTGTTTTCTTCCATTCTTGTTTTCTGTTGAACAGCTTCCTCACTCCCCAACCCCATCCAGACACACAGATACAATCCATATGCAAGCCTATAGTTCCTCAACTGAGTAACATTAATATCAATTTCTTTTTTTCTTTCTATTTTCATCCACAGAAGGAAAAACAGAATGCCAGCAGCAAGAAGCAGAATGGAAAGGGGAAAAAGTGTCTAATACTTTGATGAAAGTGTAACAAAATCAAATGTAAAAGGGGGAAAAAATATCAGACAGGGGAACAAAGAAATATGAGATGAGAAAATATTTTGAATTCCAAGACAGAATCATGTCTCAAAGAGAGAAAAAAAAACAAAGGTTTCCTCCGATCAGGGAGAAGTGACAAAAAACCTTTGAAAAAACGTTTACTTTTTGCCATTTTCTTCTTCCCTTTCGGTCATGCGCACATCCGTTGTAACCAAGCTGCTCTCGTGTGGGGCCTGCATGTCAATCTTTCTCTTTGTTTCTCGATGACCGTGGACGCCCTGCTGGCTCAAAGCATCTTATTGTGCTGATCGTTCAAAAATGTGGTGACCAGTGAATGGCCTGCCCTGGTTGATCGAGTTTGTAAGTCGCGTGTGGCTCACGATCGTTTCGATTTCAGTTCCAAGGAAAGTGAGTCGTTGCTCCATCACCTTCAACCTTCTGGTGGAGATTTTGATCCAGGAGACGCCTGGTTGTTTCTCCTCGAGGAGCTGCTCGGCGATCGTGACAGAGACTTGATCTCTGGAGCTTTGTTTCATAGATGGCCCGCAAGACTGACCTGTTTTACCTGACTGTAAGCAACTGAACATTTGCTTCTTTCAGCGCATGCTTTGTACGCTCGAATTCTCAAGTCCGAATCTTCGACACAGAACGTGACAATTTCAGTTACCTCAGTCATGCATAACTGTTGTTTGGAAGTTCAGTTGGAGATTTAAAGGCAGAGTACACCTGTTTATGGAAGGAACAGAGCAATGTTTTTCGGGGCAGATGAAGAGTAAAATTTTGTTTAAGGTAAGCTGAAGAGAGAATTTCTTGAAGAGGAAAAGGAGAAGAGGATATTTGGAGATTGTGTTAAACCTAAAGTGTTGTTGGAGCTGTTGTCGTGTTGTACATGTAACCACTGAACAGGATGATAACAAAGCCCATCTTAAGTGACATGGATAAGGTGTTTTACCTCAAACTTGTAACACAGCGTCAAAGATGGTTTTGACCGTCTTTTTCAAGTCGGATGTTAAGAGAAGATTATTCCATTTCAATATAGTTTCTTTTTTTTTCTCTTTTTTGTTTTAAATGTGCAAATTCACTTATTAGTGGAGGAGCGCAGATGTTTTTTTTTTTGCAAATAAGTTTTTATATTTGTTGAAGCTTTGATAGCAAAAGTAAAAGATCTCACCGGTGTCATTTTTAAGGACAGATAGTTCTGCTGATATTTTATAGGACTAGGTTAAAAGAAGGAAGATTTTGAGGGCATTTCCCCTGATGAGTCCGTTACAATCCGATCACTCGCTCGATAGTTTCGTGGGGTCCTTCTGCTAAACATAAGCACACATTCAAATCAACTCTACGTAGACTTAAAGCCCTCTAGCTTTTTTTTTTGTTTTGTTTTTTTTTTTCTTCTCTATACATACTGGAATTTGTAGTCCATCATGATCAGCTTTTCGTTGAAAAGAACTCTCATAAAACTGAGAAGAAATATCAGAGGATAGGTGGATGCTGACAGAACTCTCGAGTCTACATTACATAGCGTTGACCTGTTCTTGTCTTTGCATGCGATGATTCAATACTCTTTAATGTGACTGCCATACAACCCTGCTTTTCACTAATTCATGGGAAATGCATAGGACCACTTTATTGAAATTTATGGATTCTAGAAGTCTTGGCAATGGCCTGGAACCATCAGTATCATTAGAATTGTTTTCAAGTTGAGTATTACCGGATTGAAATCAAGTTTGACCAAATTGATACCGAGATTCGATTGAAAGTGACTTTGAATGGACTGAAGCAAAGCTTGACGTAAATCAACTTTGTGCTTGATTGATTCGAAGGATGGCTTGATTGAAGGAGTTTGTTTCTTTCTCGACAGAATCTGAGCTTGACATGATCTGCACTGAGCTTGCCTTGAAAGGAAAAGCTTGACTCTTGAAGCAAAGTTGAGGTTGAATCAATTGAAGTCAAGCTTGATCGCATTGAAACTGAGCTAGATTCGCTTGAGAGTGAGCTTGAAGCAGAGCTTGATTCTGTTAAATTTGATCTTTTCTCCATTTTAAAATTGGGCATGACTTTTTTGAGGCAGAGCTACAGTAGACTCGATTTGAAGTAGCTTGATATGAGTAAAATTGATCTTCCCTCAACAGAATCTGACTTTGCTCCTCAAGCAAAGCAAAGCTTTACTCAACTGAGAGAGACTCAAATGTAATTGAGCTATTTGAAATTGAGCATAACCTGACTGGAACAGCTCAATTTGAGTGAACTTGATCTTTACTTGTCAATACAAGCTGAATGTGATTCGAAATTCAGCCTTAAGTTGATTGAAACAGAGCTTCGTTTGCTGCATCAAGGCTTTCAAGGTAGAGTCATATGAGAGGTTGGCTGAGAAGATGTAATTCTTATTGAATTGAATGTCAATCAAATAAACTAGGCAGCTTCGCTTGAATTTGATTGATAGTTAGTCACGAGCCTCTGATAAGTGATTGTGAATTTTGAAAAGATGTTACATCTTTATCCATGCTTTTGTTGGTAATTGTCAGTTATTCTTTGACTAATATTTTTGATGAGTGAGACCATATTCATTAATTTGATTGATCCATATTTTTTGCATGAAGGTAGTAATTTTAGAGACCTTTTTGGGGCTTGAAGATTTAAAAGATGATGGGAAGAATCCTGTTCAACCCTTAAATATCTGGAACTGTTTTTGTGTTATTGAATGTTCCTACCAGGGTTGCGTGCATTTTTATTCAGTGAACTCGATCAAATGGAGGGTTTTACAAGTTTTAAATTCAGAATGACTTTCAACCGGATGACCTGAGAATAGCATCTCTCAGGTTGTTTTTTACGACAGTGGATGATCGATGATAGTTTAAACTCTGTTTCTGTCTGACGTAACTAATGATAAAACCAAAGACAGTAGCATCCTTGTGCTCATTGTGATACACTTACATGTTTGATGAAGTCACTTTGTCTTTGGTTAGGCTCTTTGCCTACTGTACAACTCTAAAGGCTCTGCTTAAATTGTCAACAGCTGGTCAGAATTTCCATACATAGACAGTATTAGGGACATCTGCAAATACATTGCAGTGTATGTGGGTCTTTTAGACAAGAGCCCATGAGTGTCTCCGTGGTAACTCTAACAGAATCTTGGACATAAATATGATGTGCAAACATTCATTACCTTCTCTATCTGTAATGCACTCAATGCCAGTAATTGTACAATATATTGTAGCCATCCAAGGATATACACTGCAGGTATCCAAGGATATAGGCTATATATCCCAGCATGTATGCAGTAGATACCCTAGGATATAGACTGTAGTTATCCTACAATGTACTCTGTAGGTGTTGCAGAGTATGCGGTGTACTTTATCCAAGGATATACAGTAGTTATCCTAGAATATACACTGTAGGTGTCCAAGGATATACATCGTAGTTTGCATGGGATATACACTGTAGGTATCCTAGGATATACACAGTAGATATCCTAAGATATAGACTGCAGTCATCCTATGATATACTATGTAGATTGTAGAATATATACTGTAGGTATCCTAGGATATGGACTAGACATCCAAGGATGCACAACGTGCTCATTCTAACACGTAGACTGTAGCCTACCTAGAATATACAATTAATGCAAATTTTCAATATTGACCTTAAGATTAGTTTTTATTCCCCCCCCCCCAGGAAATCAGCCACATGACATGAAACAGACTATTGTGTTTTCAATCACATATCATAAGGATTAACCACATTGCAATACCTATTGTATTTTTGTTGTCTGTGGGTTGTTTTTTTTCTGGGAGCTGTACAATGAATCCTGGCATCCCGTTTCTACTTACTTTGATTCTGATTACTGTATCCTCCACCATCACCAACAGTATGTATTCCAACTATTAATGATACACAATATTCCAAGCTGTAGAGATAGTGTATCCAATCCCGTTCTATAGAAACACAATACCAGCCTTACACCTACCTATGTGTGTACTATACTATTTATTTTTGCATGCGACAGCATTGTAAAACTTGTGCTGTCCTCACAGTGCATGTCAAGCGACAAATTTTATCCAATAAGCCAGATTTATCACATTATTTTCTGTAATGAAAGGGTTAATTTTAAGGGAACAAAAGAAATTGTTAACATGGTGTGCTCATAATAATTCCATTTTGTTCACATAGCATTTTTAATGATGCTCCATTATTTGTGAATTTTCTGAAATTGTGCTAAGAAAATTGCCTCGAAAGTGTTCAAATGAGAACAGTGATTTGCTTTATATGATGGTAAGTCAGAGGTCTGTCGGCAGAAAATGTTGGCCTAGTGATTTTCTGTCAATCTGGAAAAAAGTTATGTAGAGAACGGAATCCATTGATTTGGCTAAGTGCAATTTGCTGCTGGTGATGATGATGGTGATGTTTTTTCTTTACACGATTTTTTTTTTGTCATAGTGTTGAGCTGTAATTAATATATCTACATTTAGGAATCTCATCTCACAAAGATAAAACAGGGTTCGTATGGGTCTTGGAAAACCTGAAACGTCCTGGAGTTTCGTTGGTCAATTTTTCAAGGTCTCGGAAAACCTCGAATGGCTTGTTCTTGTGACACGCCCTGGAAAAGTACCCAAAAATTATTTGTCTCATTTCCACAGTAAACAACCCAATATTTTGCTTGTGATCAGTGTGTGGTTGCACATTGTTTAAAGTGTTTGTGCATGATATACAACTAGTGAATAAGAGACTGATTGTGCCAGCTGCCCTGCATCCCCCCCCCCCCCCCCCTGCCAGTAAGGTGAAAGGTGCCACACAGAAGTTACGCTTTGTTAAAATATGATTAACTCATTGTGCTCCATTGACTCGTTGGAAAAGCTTTATTTAACCTGTCATTTTGTGTCTTCATTGATTCCTAAAAATCAAAACCAGGTCATTTTCCTTTATACATGTCGGGTACCCGATCAAAATGTGACCGGTATCGTTCACATTGGCATTACCACAGTACCGTACACAACATTTGTGTGGCATTATCTTACTACAGTACACCTGCCAACACCTCATTAACTGGACCAGCGATTTTTCTCAAGAAAAGAAGAAAGTTCCATTTTGAACGATTTGCTGTGTATAGGAAGGCATAATTCTTACACAGTGTATTCACACAACGGTTGTGTCGTTTTTTACGGTATGAAGAAGCAAGATAGTATCTTTGGATCTGGGTAGTAAAATATCGAGTCCTTCCCGGATACCTGAGGTACCCTGGTAGCTGACAACTTTCCTAAAGGTAGAGATAAGCTATGACTTTTAAGGGTGCTAGTGGCAGCCTGGAAAAGTCCTGGAAACTTTTCTTTTATTGTTTATGTGTACAAACCCTCAGTAAAACATGGAGACAACATTAAACAAGAAACCAAAGTTAACAACTCAGTCCATGCTAAATACAAGTTTAGATAGTAAAAATCGTTTTTAGTGAAAAAACAAAAAAAAAAAAACATTGCCACCACCTCAAAGTGGAACGTTCTGTAGGAAAAGTGATGTAATGAATTAATGATCCGGGCAAAAATTTGCTCACAATATGTGATAAAAAAATTGGCATTAAAGATCTCTCTGTCTTATGGACTGCACATTTGTAGCAATCACTTCTGTAGTGAAACAGGTAGGCAGCGCACCACGTCCACCATCCCCTTGCCTGATCTCTCGATAGAGATGTAAATCAGTTCATTTCATGTGGACAACACATCATGTTTAACAGGTTGTTTCTTTTTTCTTTTCTTTTTTCATTTTTTTTTTTTATTTGTTGAAGTAAATTCTAGTTTTTATTTGGTATCCAGTATTCTTCTCGTAAAAAACAATTTAGTCTTGTTGATGTACATAGATTTTGTTTTAACAACCATTTAATCTGAGGTAATCTCTCCTATTTTGTTCTGAATGACCCTTTTATTATCATTGTCATTACTATTGTTATTATTATTATTTAGTGTATACGTTAACGCCATAATAAAAGAATCGTCAAATGAATTCATCGCTAAATCCTGTCTTTATTTTTTTTTTGTCTCTTCCCAGAATGAATAAATTTTCCCCAAATTCTCTTCACCATTTATTTAGTCTTACAGAAAAGTGACACCCATTTGGTTTCCTTCATAATAATTTATCGCTTTGTCTGTGTTGGAAGGTCAGAGGAAATGCTCATGTGCAAGGGTTCACGATCATGTGGAACTATTTAAAAGACCTGCTCCTGTTTCCGAGTACTTTCTACCACTTCAATTAATGGGAAGCGTAAACTTATCACGCATTTCATCAGTGAAGAGGGAGTTTGATTGATGAAAAGTGGATTCTTGAGGAATTTCTCCAGGTGGGGGTGGGGGGAGGGGTGGGTAAAGTCTCCTATTCCACCATCGAATTGTAGAAAATGTAATGTTACGTGACTTGTGTCGATCGCAACATATCTGTAAAAGAGACCGGGTAAGAAAAACGTTTCCGACGATAGTCAAAAAGGACTAACCCTCCCAGATTCATGTCAGCTACCCTTCCATGTTACCACTACTTAGATTTGAAGTCACCCTGTTCTTAGCCTCCACAACGTGTATAACTCATGCATTCAATTAACGAAAGATTGGCTACCGAACTCCGTCAGTTAATTCATGTTGGCATAGAGAAAGGCGAGACGTGGAGGGGGGGGGGGGGGGTTGGAGGAGGCAACGTTCATGCGGGGACTTTACCTGATGGGATAATTAGGGTGTTTGTGCCACCTTAAAATGGCACATGGAGTTGATACCGATAACTTTGTGGGGGCTTTGAACGGAACAGATGCCTGAAAAAAGGAGTATAATTAATTGTTTCATATCTAAGAGATATGCTTTCTTCCTGTTACAATGAGTGAACTATCATACCAAGGATAAAATCATCGATTGTGAGAGGCTGCAAAGTTCGCCCACTTTTAATTAAGAGGCTTAATCCATAATTTTACAAAGAATTAAATGTGTTTGAATTCAAAACCTAAGTTTTCATTGCAAAATCGCTTTTCCCAACCAATCCTCACATGATATCATACATGTTAATGCTTTTTTGAGAGGACACACTAACCATTATGGTATGTCTGGATATCACGCCACGTTCTATATTGGAAAACGGGGTCTTCTCGAGGCATGACTTTAGCACATAGCAAGAATTCTGTGAGTTTAGGGTGCTTTTTCCTCCAAAAAGTTGCTTTGGAAAAGTGGATGAATTCGATTTCAATAGAAACAGAATTTAAGCCGTAGAGATTTTAGTCCCCAAGGTTTTTTTTTTTTTCTTTTAGGCCTTCCGTGTCAAATACGTGGAATAAAGAATCGGTTTCAAACTCAACTGTCCATCAATAGATATCACCTACATCTGGTAAAAACAAGGTCCATGGAACGGGAAGCACTTGAACGACTTGATCAAGTAAGTTGCTTCATTTTAAGAACCAGATGAAAGAGCAGATTAACACGAAAATGTTAACGGAATTAGTCATCGTTTGTTACAAACGTTTTCGAAGATACCTCATCTTAATTCCTCCTCAGGTAAGAGAAAAATGTATAGACTGCGGCACTTCAAATTGCATGCAAATGAATGCAATTTGAATTACAAGTAAACAGTGACCTGATCTGAAATTACACGGAAGAAGATGATGAATACAAGAAACTCATAATAAGGAAACAAAGGAAAGAAATAGTACAGAGTAAGGTGCGATATTTTACTCCCTGTTCACCGTTTTTGTTTCTTGGTAAATTTTGTCTCAGTAGCTGCTCACTGTTCCGGCTGCCTTTGTTCGCAAGCTGCAACTATTGTCTTCCTCTAACAATCAGTACACAAAGAAATCATGATAATAGTCACCTATTGTTGTGAGCTGCTTTCAAACACCAATACAATAGGCTTTATACTCTAACCCCTCTACATCGCGTTATGGTATGTCTCGACACCACGTCATGTTCTGCCATGCAGAAAAAGGTCTTCTCGAGAGACGATTTAAGGGCATTATGTGTATTTGTAAGTGGTAGGTGGTTTGACGGTCTATAACGTTTGTGTATTCATTAAAACTGGCTCTCTGTTCAAAACAGACCTACGTCTGCGAGGCTTCTGTTTTCACTAAGACCTTTCCGCGTATCACATGCTAACTACATGGAATATTGAATCGGTGGAAACTATTCATAAAAAATGTCACTAACTTCAACAGCCAAAAAAAAAAAAAGAGTCGTGACAGGAGGTTGGACTTGAATTTCTTGATCATAAAAAACTAACACATTTCTTATTTAAAATTTCTGTAGTTGCGTTATGAAACGATTTAAAACCAAATTTTGCGAATTTTAAGGCTTTCTCGTAGAACTTACTTGCAATTGCATCCGGTGACCTGATCTGAAAAGTTAAAGAAGGAGCAAAACCAAACCTTGATAGTTAAGGGAACCGTTGAAAAATTTTAGCTATTCTAGCTAAACTTCTTCCCAACCCCCCCCCCCCCCCCCCCCGGAAAAAATGTAGGAGCTTGGACAGCTTGATCATGAAGACTAATACCAAAAAAGTAAAAAGAGCTTAACTTGTGAAGTTTTAAAACCCAACTTTGCAACTTTTAACGCTTTGTGTGTGTGTGTGTGTGTGTGAGTGCGTGTGTGTGTTAGAACTTACATGTAATAGCGTCTAGAGAGCTGATTAGAAAATTTAGAGACGGAACAGAGCGAAACCAGTAAAGGAAACACAAATTTTAACGACTCCAGCTTAAGTTGAATCTGCATTTTCTTGGTATGGTACATTGAGAGAATAGCATGATGGTCGAAGTGTCTTCTTTGTTTTTTCTTTCTTTTTTCACTGGACTCTTAAAGATGCTCGCAGAAATGTTTATTTGTGTACATTCACATTCAGTTCCAAATCGAAAGCAGGAAGAAAAACAACATTAACAGTTAATTCCTTGCGACACCACTGTTACGGAGGCGACACCGTTACATTTATATAAGTTTGCAGACAGTCAGGCAGTGAAAGCAGGTACATGGGCAGGACGCATGGCAAATTGATGTACCTCGAAAAGGTTTCAGTGCAGCTTGAACGCTAATAAGCGTTCGAACGCCATTAAGCGTTCGTTAAGCGTTCCTCTGAGCCGAATTATTTAAATGAGCTAAGCGTTCGAATACTTAAATGCTAATTAGTGTTTGAATGCCATTAAGCGTTCGTTAAGCGTTCTTCTGAGCTGAGCACCAGTTAAGCATTCGAATACTAACTTGAACGCTTAGCTAATTAAAGCCTTCAAATGTCAGCTATAAGCGTATCCTTGATCAGAACCGAATTATTGAATGAGCTTAGCGCATGGGGCCATAAACAACATAGTGTACGTTAAAATGTTAATTAAAGGTTGCTAGCTAGTCTTCACTGGCAAATGTTAAGCATGGCATTTGGGCATTAATTCCTTACAGCACTATAATGGTTATATGGATCCAATGCATAATGAAACAGAATTACATTTAGAATTACTTACACTGATTTAAGAACTAATCCAGAAAACAGAATTTCTCAGTCTTTGGCAATAAAGTTATATTTTATTATCTTTTTTAAGCAATCACAACAGCAAACAATTAATTGAAGTAACAGAAGTATTTCAGTTTCTTAAATGTCTCATAAACGTGATTTGATGGCTAATAAATGATTAATGATTCTTCATCTTCAAACCTCTCCTGGCGTTGTGCACTTTGTTGAAAATTTCTGGTTGAAAACCAGGGTCTCAAGCTATTTCCAAAATCTGCTCCATATCATTTTGTAAATATTAACCCTTTATCTATTACAAGTGTATGGCAGTTTTGCTCCCGTGGTTACCAAAGTTTACTATCTCTTGATAGGTAAATTCAAACCTTTGGATGGGACTTTCAGTGCCTCAGAAAATTTACTTTTTCGTTTTAAAGTACAGCTCTGTACATGTACTGGATAGCAGTTTACTTTTTAGTACTGCATTAGCAAATTGCTTTTCCACTGTGAATTGAAAGATACACAGGATTTAAGTATACCTGACTAACATAATCAAACATTTTTTTATTGTAATTTGATCATCCCACCTTGTTGTGCAGAAGGTGTGTGCATTTAGTTCTTTATACAAAATCTTTTTTGGGGTCTCCTTTTTCCACATACATTTCCAAGGCTGTAGAATTTGCTGCTTTCAAGTTTAAGCTTGAATGGATGGTTAATGAAAAAACCAAGAAATGTTATGAAAATGTTGTGAAGAGAGCTGGAGAGAGAACACAATTCAAATCTGTTTTGAGGTTGTGTGCTACATATATAAAAAGGCTTAAAGGGGTGGTGTCTAAGTAATGGACACTGGCTGTGAAAGGGTTAATAGTCAGTACTGTAAGTTGTAACGTGTATCTAAGGTTAGGGAGATACAGGTACAAAATATTCATGTAAAATCCATAATAATATCAAGCAGTTTACTACAGATAGACAACCCACAATCTGCTCCTAGTCGATGACAACTGCCAGTTTATTTCAGAGGTGGATGAAAACTATGACAGTAAAGTTGCACAGAAACAAAAGCAAAGAAAACCATCGTGTGACCTTCATGTCGTCATGCCTAGAGTATGAATTATTCATAAAGATAATTTACCACCAATGTTATTCAATGTAAAACTCATTGCAATTACAATATTTTCTGTACCAAGTGGTTTGGTTGATGCTCTTACTTGGTGGTGTGCTGTCTTAATAACTGAATATTCTCCATTTGTGACAGGAGTTTGTGAATGGTATGGACTGTTCTTCTAACTTCTCAGTGAATACATAAGATTACAATTATTACCAGTGACAAAATAAACGCATGCATAGTACAAGTTGTAGGCTAACTCTTTGCAATTTTACTAGTTTTACAGCAGATGATTAGGTTATAGCTAAGGAAAAGGGGCCAATGTAGCAGATCTGTAAACAGGTTGTCCAATACTACAAGGAAAATTATTCACATTAGTCTAGACAATAATAAATGCTGCCATACTTAACTGATGAGTTTCAACTCTGAAACATGGCCTCAATATTTGTAACCATTTCAATTTTCATGTTACACAAAGGCCAAACTTCACTCATCCAAGACCAAAATATAGTCATGGTCTAGGCCTATTTGAAAATGGTGAGAAACAATAATAAATGGTAGCCAGAAGTGGCCATTGATAATTTTGTGGAAAGATGCTTCTCAGAGCCTGGTCACAACAAAATTTAAGGGGGGCATGACCTTTAAGATGGATTTGTGAATGTGTGGCCTGAACTGACGTAACACCTTGGGGCCTGCATAGTAGTAGCATGGAAGCCCGTATTTTGTGAAACAAAGTTGGAAAATAACTAGCAAGTCCCTAATTGAAGATAGAATTTAATGGAAAAGCAGATGTGCAGTACACTGACACTTTTTGACAGCTTTCCTTACCTTGCTAGAGTTGAAACTTTTAGTTGATTCTTAAACGTTTGAGGGGATGATCAAGTTTATGTTGCATCACCCTGTCAGCACTGGGTTCGTTCCTGTATTTTCGTGCAATTTAATGATACGCAACCTTTCTAACTCCCCCTTTTAAACTGACCCCCAAACTGCACACATTAAGTATGCTTAAACCTTCAGTCCTGCTACTGCTACTTATAGTAAAGGCATTAATTAGGCTGCAGTTGGAAGGACATTCTCGAAAAATACAGCGATTTCATTCAGTATAGGCTAGGCCCATTGTGTCATGATACCAAAACTATGGGGAAATGCTAATACTAATACAATGAAATATAGTTAAGGTACGTATCATTTTATGGTTTCTAGTGACGCATTTTCACCTAAATTAGGCCCACTGTAAGGTCCTTTTGAAGGAAATTAGTGACAGGTCAGTATAGCCTAGTACTAAAATGTCTTCTACAGGTATCTGTTGCAAAGCACACAAAGAGCTTATGACAGATTTCACGAAAATAGGGATGCACGAAAATAGGGGAACGTACGTTTTGATTTTCTGAGGAAGCTTCCTGCAACTGTGTTAATGTTAGTGACATTCCAAGTTACACTGAGTGTATGGGCCCTATATAGCCTGTTCAACTTGAATTAGCTTTTACATTTTTTGTCTAGCCCTGCAGGCCTCTAGTACTAGCCAGCTAGTAATAAATGGCCTACTACTGTACTGGCTCTATTATCTATAGGCTAAATTATCTATAGCTTATGGCAGCCTGATTGGTGGCACTGATCACATAGCCTATCTACCACGTATCCTCGGCTACAGCCAATTTTAACATACAGGGCATGACTTTATTACTAGTTAGCCTAATGATAGTGGTCCTAAGCCTATGCACATCAGGGGAATTAGTCAGCATGCTGAACTAGGCCCAGCGTTTCTACTTAGGTCCAAGCCTAGACCTTGGTCTAATGTTGTTAGTCCCTATGGAATTGTATTATGCCTAGGCCTAATGTTAGTACTATGCATTACTGTTAGGCTACACATCTATTGTATGTATTGTAAGTGCCAGCTGAATTCAGTCGACCCTTGAATGAATGAGGCCTAAATTTCTTGTTCCACAGAACCCAAGATCTGCAGCAAATGAAACTGTTAAGCCTTACTACTGTTGAAATGAAGACAACTAGAAATCAAGAGCTTAGTAAAATGAGCTATCATCATGCAGCAGCGAGCAGACTACAGATGAGCACTTTTGACACTTTGTTGATTTAGTTATGTTGTGCTTACCGCCTTGCAGACTGTGTGGCCACGTACTTATCTTCATTCGGTTAATTACTTTTGTGTTAAATTATTTCTAATTACAAAAAAAATGTTTAAAACATATTTTATCCACTATTATACATTTTAAAAACTACCACTTCATTTTAATACAGAGAAAAATGATGTTTCGCATTTAAATTGTAAAATATGATAGCTACAGACCCTACTCAGTGGAATGTTAGTTGCTATGGGCAGTGTCGTCTGCCAATGCAATTTGCAGCACAGCTAGATACAACTACAGTACTATCAGACTATAGTGCAGTGTGTTCAGTGTTAGTGGTGCCTGTACAAGCGTGAGAATGAAGGCTTATGATCTCAAGTTCAAAAGACTGAAGAGGTATCAGTGGACCATGGGATTAATTCTATGTCTTGCTTTAATTGTTACTTCTTTTTGACTTGATGATCATCTAGATACTGTAAGAGGTAAAACCATGGATGATCCACAAAATTTGTCTACTCATTACGCAAAGGCAAAAGCAATTTCACAGAAGTGATTAATACTAGCCTAACATTGTTACGCCTAACATTAGGGCTAGACATCTACTTAAAATGAATGGCACTTTAAATTTGTAGTTAGGGGCCTGGCTATAGCATATTAGTTAGCCAAATGTATTGTTTAACATTCTTAGACATATAGGCTTCTCCCCTGGTAACATTTGGCCCGGCTAGATCACACATGGGGCCTGATATAGGTGAATCCATATATGGGGCCCTCCCATATGTTTTTACACAAAAGATCTGTAAGGGGCCCATATGGGCCAGCCCAGATAACCATATGACCCATATGGGATATAGTTATGGTTCCCATATAGGACATGTAATTGCCCACATAGAACCCAGAACTATCCTATATGGGCCATAAAATATGGTAATTATCTGGGTCAGCTGATCCATATTGGCCCCTCACAGATTTTGGGTGCAAAGACATGTATGGTCCCATATGTTTGTCCATATGGGGCCCCATATCTTTGGATGTGGTATTTAATGGAACATTGACTACCTGTTAACTGCAGAATTAAGACATAAATTTAACTTTTATCAAAATGCAGAAAAAATTGTCTTTTCTTCTACTTGGAAGCAAATACAAGCATTAAATGACAACGTTTGTACTTTATTTTGTAAGGTTATTCAAAATCACTTGCCCCACTCTTTCTCGATATTCCTCATGTCTGATCGAGTCACTTTCTGACTCAATACACAAGACAAATAGATACACTGTACGGTAGAACTTCCATGACCACCACGTCATTTTTGATACTGTGATCAGACAGAAAATGACAGTAAAGTGGTCCGGCATGCACATACCTGTAGTGGTGTAGAGTAACCTGTGTGAGGGATGGAATGACATAAACAGGGCATGCAGCACTTCTGGGTTCTGAGTACTTCTGAAAGACATAAGCATTCAGATTTTCAATGCATATGCTGGATGTTTGATATACTTTGAGTCATGTTTGAATTGTAAGTGCAACATATTCTTTGAAGGACATTAAGCGTTCAGATCTTGAATGTTATGGTTGGCGTTCGAATACTTATTTTATGTATCTGAATACTAAGGACATTTTTTCTTAGCGTTCAAGATGACCTGCAGCTAGTATTCGGGTCTCTTGAAGACTAAGCTTAGCGTTCAGTCGAATGCTTATTTTATGTATCTGAATACTAAGGGCATTTTTTCTTAGCGTTCAAGATTACCTGCAGCTAGCTAGTATTCGGATCTCTTGAAGACTAAGCTTAACGTTCGAATACTTATTTTATGTAAATGAATACTAAGGGCATTTTTTCTTAGCGTTCAAGATGACCTGCAGCTAGTATTCGGATCTCTTGAAGACTAAGCTTAGCGTTCGAATACTTATTTTAAGCGTTCGAATACTTGCTGAATACTTATCGAATACTTATTAAGTATTCCACTGAGCTAAGGGATATTGCTCTCATTAGTTACAGTAGTCGACAAATGATAAAACCGTTTTTTTTTTACATGCTGTAAAACTGCAGATCTGCACTCGATGTTGCTATATGGTACATCCGTGACTACCATGATAGTCAACGTACAGGACAAAATATAAATCAGAAAGATAATTCATATCAATATCATTCTTAAAGACTTGCATTTCACTCCTTCAGCATGGTCCAACCAAAATGAAGATGGTGATGAGGCTGTAAGTATAATTGCTCTCATTCCATAGTATTCACTAGCTTGTTCATCCATTCATGTCGTACGGTGGATGTAACAATGTCAGGTTACATAAAGTAACTTCTCAACTTTGATCATTTCCAAAGTCATGTAATTACATCACTCCTTGTGGTCTAGCATTTGTTTGAAATCAAGGGAGGTAAATTGTGTGTAAATATATAAAGGGACTGGTCAAACCTGCTCTCTTTCCCTTTATGTTCACTGACCATATCACCAAAATGAGCCCACATTGAGGGGGTTTCCTATGAGACTGAAATTGCATTTAAGCATATGGGTGAAGCTGTAACTGATTTCACTTGTGAAGGTACCTCCATTAAGGTTCGTGAGACCGAAGGTCTGAGAGACCTAAAATGAAATAAGGTCAGTGAGACCAAAGGTCCACGAGACCGAAAATGAAATAAGTTCCGCGAGACTGAAAATAAAACAAGAGGGCTATCTATGGAGTTGCATATCTCATCGCCAACATGCACATTGATTCAATACAGGGCCTGCACATGGGAATTTGTAATAGTTTATTGCTAAGTACTTACAAAACTTGAAGTTAATTGGTTTAATAGTTCTCAAGATATGCTGGAAATAGCAATTTTGGGGCAAAATTGGCTCTTTTTCTCAAAAAATCAGCAAATTTGACTCTATTTACCATTACAGTGATATTATGTTGAACAATGTGTTCTCAGGTAAGTCCTTACAAAACTGTAAGTTAATTGATCTAATAGTTCTCAAGATATGCTGGAAATACAAATGTTGGGGCAAAATTGGCTTTTTTTCTCAAAATCAGCAAATTTCACTCTCTTTACTACAAACGTGATATACCTTGAAAGTTTTCATTCTCAGGTAACTTTTGCCAAATTTTGCATTAAATGCTCAAATACTTCTCAAGATATGCTGGAAATAGCAATTTTGGGGCAAAATAGGCTTTTTTTCTCAAAAATCAGCAAATTTGACTTGATTTACCATACAACTAATACATCTTGCACGTATTGGCATCATGCACAACCTTACCAAGTTTCAACTTAATTGCATGTATACTTTTCAAACTATTCTGGAAAAACCACAATTGGGACAGGTTCAGATGCACACACACGCGCACACCCTCATGCACACACACGCACACACACAGGCATGGACCCGTTTTCATTTATACCACCCAACAGGACCCTCCTGTATCCATGGTCACTCTACCATGGGGTACCCGTGGGGTGCCGCTACTCACCCGAGCGTTTCCATGGCAACCATTCTCCCATGGGTGCACAGTACAATATATAGCTCCACTAGCCAAGTGACTACAATATCTCATGTAGCCCCTACAGGGCGATGAGATAATAAGGTACGTGAGACCAAAAAAGACTAGTTCCTCAACCGTTCCAAAATTTCATTTTGGACTGAATATATTTTTCAGCTGTTCCATAAGCTCAGAAAGCATCCCACTTGTTCATGAGGCATCTCATAAGTTCATTTCAAAGGTTCCATAAGTTCACTTTTAGGTCACATAAGTTAAAAAAAAAAAAAGGGTTACATAAGTTCATACTGATGTCCCATAAGTTCAGATGGGTTCACATAAGTTCAATAAATGTCCCCTAATTAGCCCCGAAATTCAAACGGTCATAAACCCTAACCGCCCAACCCTACCGCCTAATGGTACCTCTAATTCACTTTCGGTAACTGGAACCTTTAATCTAGCGGATCTTTATTCACTTTCGGTCTCGCGGACCTTCGGTTTTGCAGGCGGTAACCCACATTCAAACTTGAACGTTACATTTGCAGACAGCGTTACATTTTCGGACTTGATTAAAGAGATCTAGAGCTGAGAGTGGGATGGCTTCAAGTTACCAAAGTGGCCTCACACCTTCACACAGGAAATTGGCTCCTTGCATATAACCTCCACACTGGAGAAATGCACACCAATGGTCAAAGTATAAGGTTAACAAAGAGGTCGTAATATGTCCTTCTCTCCATAAGTAAAGAATTATGGAATGTGTGAGAGAAAAGCCTGTTCTGCTTATGAAGTGAGTTGTCACTTTCAACTGCAGTGGTGTGAGAAAAAGATTATTCAACTTGTGCTTATGCTTGGAAATCTGATGAGATGTATATTTACAATGTCTTCTGTCACACAAAGGCAATTGCCATCCTTCACCAGCTTGGGTCTGCAGAAGAGGCAGGTGAGGAGGAGGCGGAAGGGGAGGAAGAGGAGGAAGAAGATGAAAAGGGAGAGTCACAGGAGGAGAAAGAAGAGGAAGAGGAAGATGGAGAAGAAAAAGACACAGAAGAAGAGAAGGCAAATGGTCCTCTGAAAGGTATGAAATACAATATTACAAAAGCCGTTATCAAATCAATGTGCATGACCTAGACAAATTACTCCCCAAAGTCTTAATGAACCCACAATGGCACTATATGTTATGTTAGGCCATCTTGTTTCTGTTTTGTGGCATTCAGAGGTTAAAGTAATAAATTAGTGGTAAGCAGTTACTGTATTAATTTTGTTTTGTTTAATAATCAAGTATATAGACAGTGCTTACTTCAGTGATGAAAGATTGGTAGTCCAGGATTTTTTAAATCCTTCAATGCACCCATCTCCCTTATCCCCTTAAACTCAATCTACCCATCCTCCAAGGCTCCAACTTTAAATGGGCATGGTCGACATATAGTGCCCAAGTGCAGAGATGCAAGATGAAGAGTTTACCTCTTACTGTAGCTGTCCGTCAGTGAACCTCTGGCCTGGAGGAGGAGGAGGGGTATAAGTGGTGCCCACCTTAAAAATTTGAAATATTTTGAATACAAGAAGAGTTTACATACAAACTAGTAGCACTGTAAGCAAATCAGTCAATGTACCTGGCATGAATTTTTGTGTCACATAGCACTGCTGAGACTGTTACTGTAATTCAGTGAACTTTTTAGCTCAGTTGGGAGTTACAATGCTTTCTTTATGTGACTCATTACGGACTGTACAGAGACTGATTTTTGTCCTTTTTTTAAACCCAGTTTTATTCAGAGGGCTGGACAGCTGGGTTTTCAAAGCTGGTTTAAACCTGTGAAATGCTGCATGGTCACTTAGAGATCTGGGTTCTGTATAGCTGACTGTGTGATTAATTTCCATTGCTCAGCGTGTATCTGCAGTTACTATTACCTCCACTGGAAGAGACAAGTGAAATATAGGACAATGAAATTTTATCAGTCCCTACTTAGCTTTGTGATAAAGAGACTTGACTATATGCAAACTCTATTCTTCATCACATCTTGAAACCTGCAAAATGACAGTTACAGGCTATGACTTTATGACAATGACTTCTTTTAATATTTCCCACTCCTTCATAGTAAATGCAGGGGCGGGGCCCATGCAGTGTCAGATAGGACAAGTTATATGCATGCATCCAACTGAGTTATAGTGTAGCTATAGTAATTAAGATGCAAGAAGTTTTGGAGCTTTACTTGCTCATATATCTTTTTGGTGACAATGTGTACAAATTGACAATGAAAATATGTATGCTTTCTCACATTTCAGCTGCTGGCCCTCAAAGCTAAAACCTCATGTACAAGTAAGGATAACTAACACAACTACAGTAATACAGTACCATACTGTAATTATGGCAAAAATCATGCCCTCTACTTGTCACATACATGAATAATTACCATTTCTTATTAACTAAAACAGTATTAGTGGTGTAATCAAAGAGGGCATGAGGGGGAGGCACCATTTCATCTGTGGCTCATCATCAGCAATTAAGTCCTAAAAACATATTGACTGTGACAAGTACCCTGTAGCTCAAGGGCCTATTAGTAGCAACAATCTGCTAAGGTAATACGTACCTGTACATGAACTGTCCCCAATTAATTGAAATCCCAATTGAAAAGTCTCATTCTGTATGTCACTGGTTCAGAATGAAACTTTAGCAACACACATTGTTGAATGGCATTGCGTGTCAAACATTCTGCATTGCACATTACACGGTTAATGGTCCATGTGTCACAGCATGATTTAATCTCACAGATAATGATAATAAAATGAAATGTATGTGCACAATACATATAACAAGAGGATAATTCACAGATCAGTTGCCCATCTTAATCCTATATGTTTTCCATGTAATCATGAGTTCTATAACACACGTTTTGTTGTTCATTTTGCAATGTGGAGATACCCAGTCATTACCAACAGCATAGTGCACTATCATTGCAATAACCAGATTTGGCTCTGCGGTTGTGCACCAGCCCTCATATTCCAGGCATGTTTCATGCATACTGTATATTCTCTAAAGCACACTGAGTTGCATAGCTTTTACTTCATAATTAACATTATATGCTCTCCATCTGTGCAACGAACCAGAGTGCCCTTGGGCTCTTGTTGTCTTTAAATCTCAACAACGTTGTGTATTTGCTTTGTTTCCATTGAGTGTTTGAAACACTTGAAACTGATGAAGTGGCCATTAATAATTGGGTGGAATAAATACTGAAAGTCTCTTGACAGAAACAACTGCCAATCATGGCCTTTGTGCTAGATGCTGTGGAGAATATATTCTTGTGAGTACTGGACATAGCAGCATTGAATGATGATTTAATAATGAAAGGTAGAGTAAAGTACTGTATGTATGCAGTATGTCCTGACAACAACCTACCTGTAGCTGTTTCTATTTTCATTTTTAACATTTAAATTCATGTATTTTTATGTGTTGTTTTGTTGCAGGTTCGAACAATGTACCAGGATAATGAATGGCTGAAGAAGTGGAAGATGCAGCATGTAACAAGATTCGCCACACACTAAACGATGAATAAAGCCTGATATTATATTTGTGTATTTGTTGCATTTCCACTTCTTCACCCATTATTTATGAAGCAGCCTCTTTACTTCTTCCTTACCCAAGTGATGCTAATGCTAAACTTTAAAGTCAGTTGAAACAACTCATGACATGCAAATTATGCACGAAAAAGGGCGAGTTTGACACCAATAAATAACCCGTCCTATATGGATATTTTTGTTTTAGAAGCATGCTCAAAATTGGTCCCTTTTATACACATACTCCTTTAGATGAAAGCAAGCCTTCATGTTTTGTATGTGTTTGCAAAACACATTTCTTTTAACTACATGTGGTTAAGTAACACATTCTTTTTACAACATGTAGAAACTTTATCATATATAGACTGTTAATATAATGATCAGTTAATGCTTGCCAGGAGATTTCTCTAAAATTTTACACAACAATATGTAGTATCATCTGCAAACCTAATTATCATTATATTTATGTACAATGTATTCTAACAGTGTTTCGTCAAACTTCTGTATGCAGCTGTTTGATCCCATACCTTTTAATCCTTTGTTCTAAAATACTGTCAATTTGTATTTGATGCTTCCTCTGAGGTTTGCATTTTCTAGTCAAAATTAAAGAGAAACTACCCATTTAACCATCCCACAGTGTTAAGTTACTGCAAATGCAATTCCATACAAGATTTGTTGCGAAGTTTCAACCTGAATATTGTGGGCATTATGGTACACATTCAAAAGTATGAAAGAAAATATGTTTATGTCTATGAAATAGCTGCATGCATCATATAGGACCCAACTCCATTCACTTGTGTGGAAGCTCTATTCAAACTAAAATTAGTGCTAGTGAAGATTTTATTGAGTATATATTGCAGCAAAGTTTAAACTCAATGTTGTGGTCATTAATGTTAACAAAATGTGTAGCAAGGTGTCTGACAGTATGGATCAGTGTTATGCTACATGTGATAATACTATGTAAGTGTTTTGGAATGCTGCATGCTGTTCTAGTGTACCAATTTATAGACCAAAAAGGAAGGGTCTCTCTTTCTTCAGTGGATGTATCCAATACAACATGCTTGGCAGTATTTGGTGAAACATCAGGTGTGACATGGTGTCATTGGTGGAGTGATCCATTAGTCATATGTGATGTATTGTGTCCCCAAATACTGTGAAGTAAACCAGCATCCACTTTTAAGTGGAAATGGGACTATCGAACATTCTCGATACAATTGTAGTAAGTGCACAATTCTACTTATATCAATTGTTACAATGTTATTTTTTTTTTTTCATTTTGTTTTTTTACAGCAATGTGGCCATGCAAAAAATGTACATATGATATTTTTGTACAAGTAAAATGTCAGATGCAGTTGGTATAGAGGGACATCTGACAATAACGTTAGTTGCATCCGGGACCCATCATGTTTTAGCACATACCAGCTAGCTGGTGTGAGCCATTTTGGTCTCAAGAAGGAATTCAATCTGTCTGTCCAAAAGTGTTCAAAATTTTTCTTGACTCAATTGCTTTCATGGATTTGTTTGAAACTTGAACACAATGTTTTGTGGGTGGTGGCCGACCATTGTGGGATATAAAAAAAAATTGGATTCAAGGTTCCATGTGGGTCCTCAGGCCAATTTTCAAACTCAGTTCCAAATTCTCTTCCCATATGCTTTCATGGATTTGTATGAAACTTAGACACAATGTTATGTGGTGCACCATTTGGTGTGCTTAGAAATTTTGGGTTCAAAGTCCCATGTGGACCATATGGTCTGTTGTATTAATTTCTGCAAAAAGCCCTTCCTCCTCCTACAGATCCTCTTCTGTTATGTTGATGGTTGGTCATAATAACAATCTGTTCATGGTCTGAAGAAATTTTAAATCCAAAGTCCATTGTGGACCCTGTGGCCCATTTCATGAAATTCTACAAACTGATTTTCAAGGCCCAAGATGGACCAATAGGATTCATCTTGTGAAATACTGCAAAATCGTTTTCTCCTGTTAATGTTAAATAGAATTGACAGACTGCTATAATGATGCTTGGGTAGTGATATGGTAATTTTTGTGCAAGGTCATGTATGGCCCAGTGCATGAAATTCTACAAAATACTTTTCCTCCTAAAAATAATCTCTTGTACAATGTTAATGGTTTGTCATTATGATACTCAATTAGTGGTACCTTCAGGGTGTACAGACGATTTTGTTCAAGGCCCAAGATGGTGTCCTATGGCCCATTCTTTTAATATTGTAAAATTGTTTACTACTCCTTGAATTAATGTCATAATGACATGTTTATGGTTTTCTGGAAGTTATGGTCCAAGGTCCCATGCAGGCCTTATGACCCATTTAATGAAATTACACTACAGATTATCTTACAATGTTGATAATTTTTCATAATCATACTTGGTTAGTGGTTTCTATTATTTTTACAATGATAATCTGTTAATTGTACCTAATTCAGGGTATTTGGGTATGTTGCTCTTGTTTCTTTTTTACTGAATTGTCATGGCCATGTGTTAAAACAGAAATGTATCAAAAATGTTTTAGTACAGAAAAATGCCAGATGCATGTTACATAGGGACATGTTACTGATTTTTTTTTACTGAATTGTCATGGCCATGCATCATAATAGAAATGTATCAAAAACATAAATACAGTGAAATGCCAGATGCATATGTTATGCGTGGAGATGATACATTTAGCAATGTGTCAATGGTAATTCAGTTGAGTCACTGCAGTTCCATGGAATAGTGACATATACCCAAATATGTAGCAAAATGCTAGACTGTATAGACAGAGTACATGACATTGCATTTTTGCTTTTAATGCATGTATCAAGTATAATAACCATGGCAAAATACCAGACAGTAATGTATGATGCATACACTTGACACTACGTCACTGTTTCAATTGTTATACCAAAATAAATTTTCTCTAACAAATTCCCCATCTTGTATAAATGCACCCCCCATAATATTGCATGTTGTGAAATTGTGAACTTGATTCCTGCATGACAGAACAGAGTACAATGGTGGCAATTATCATGTCTGTAGATATATGCAACATGGATCCAAGATATGTTCATACGATGCCATACATGACGTCAGAGAGGGGCTATCCGTGCATATAGTGTATATTACATGTGGTCTGTGCAGTTCTATGAGAAAAGTGCCATCGTTCAGGAACCTCTCTCACCAGTGCATGGAAATAAGCATTCAAACTTCAATTAAATGCATATTTTTCTTCACAATTAATGCAATTAGAGCATTAATGAATCTACCATTGTACCTATTGTTTATACAGCAAATTGTCATATAGAGTACATGGGGTGACATTTGATACATTAGTGTTTTAAAGTGATTGTGTGCATAGGCAAAAAGTAAAAACATTTCAATTTCATGTCCAAAAGTGTGTTACTGTAAGGCTTTTAATTGCACAATTCATACAATTAGGGAAAATAAAAAGGTTTCAGTTGGTTTATCATGCCATGTCTTGTACATGAAAGTTGTACCCAACAAATATTAGGAGTTTCTTCTACCTTCAAACACCTCTCCAACGTATCTATATTTCAGTGAACAATGTTTAGAAAGAAAAAATCAACTAAAGGTGAATTTTCTCAATCAAACCCTGATTTCCCATTTGACATGACATGTAGCCCATAAGTTGCATATGTTATTGCAATGCCTGCTTGCTCATTAACTCTTGCCTGTCTGTTGTGGTTATTTGCAGATAGCTTGGCTTTTAAGGTTTATGGAGTAGGTATTTGTTATTCTAAACATACTTGACAAGACACTCCTTGAAAATAACAGAAGGCAAATATCATACAAACAGTAACCCTATTTGTACTTTGGTATTTATTTGGAATTTTTCACAATTAAAATACAGTACATCTGTGTTACAACACAAACATTCTACATTGCATATTCCATTATCAACCAGCTCTCTACACATCCCCTCATAAATAGTTAACTGATATTATCTGATTTGATTTATTTCCCTTTATTGTCACATTGTTTATTCATACACACATGTGTACCAACAGCGATGGTATAGATTAAAGAAATTATGGAAAGCATGGATAAGAAACAGGTGGTATTTACAAGGCAGGTTCACGTCAAAAAGACAATACAGTGTGCAAACAACTGCCCCCTCCCGGCAACAATAACCCCACAGAATGCATGAAGTAAAACAATGCAATAGAATATGTTACCTGTAACAAACTTAAGTGGATAAGAGAAACCCCTACAAATGCTGATTTTGCTGCTTTTTTTTTTTTATTTGATGTATGCATCATGTCTGAAATGAGGTACGGTATAGTTACTTTTGCATATCACACAAAAAGTGCATCATTTCACGCATCAGTTTCCAAGGTTTTCACCATATCCTCACTGGCAATATGAATTAACGGCAAAAATAAATGAGGTCACAGGTATGCAAAATATGACTCATGTGAATAAATAACTTCATCAACAACAAAACTGTCAGCACGTATGGCACAGCCGCTGTTGTTCTGGATCTACAACTGTACCGGTTGTGCAAATAAAGCTGGCAAAGGAAAACTTCACAAGCTCCAACAACAGATGACATTCCACATCACCCCTCTTTATTGCAAAGAGTGGTGCGTCGGTGGATCGCATGGTCCAAGAAGTCAGCTGACTAGCAATTGATATGAGGTGTCCAATTTACAAACACACATGGCATTACAAACACACACGCAGGCCATCACCATCACCTAGATTCCTTGCCTGCCTTCGGCAAGGAATCAAAGACTACATATGTTTTATAAAAAGAAATTATTAAACAATGTTATCCAATATTGTGGCAAGAAATGGTTATTTCTTAAATTTGAATTTGATTCCACTTTTAGACTTTGAGGGGGGGGGGGCATGTAAAGGGTGACTCATCTGTATGAACTGTAGTAGCCATCTGTATAAACTCACCTTTAGCAGATGCATTCACAGTTTCCTTCATAGTTTGAAAATTAGAAAAGATTTCCCATGAACTTTACAAACATTGTGTCTCAGTCATTTGCAAGATAAAATGATACCATACTGGCACATCATAAATGAGATATGGGAGAATAACCAACATGAAATACTTAGCAGCCTCATTAAAATATAACATATGCTAAACTATAGAGAAATGACAAAAAAAAACTCACAACATGTAAAATATGCAGGAGAAAGGGTAGACTGTCATCAGTAAATACCCCTATATGGATATTTTGATCTTTGAAGCATGCTCAATACTGGACCCTTTTATGTACACACTATTTTTGAGGAAAGCAAGCCCTCATGTTTTGTATGTACATCTGCAAAACACATTTCTTTCGATTTCATGAGGTTGACTATTAGCACATTTTTTTTACAAAATGTAGAAACTATATAATTTATGGACTGTTGGTTACCTGAGCAATAATCTTGTCACATCCCTTTCACACCTTCTTCAAAACTATCTTCACGTACTTTCCAACCCTCTTCCAGCTGACTAAGTTCAGTGTATTTGCAGGAGGGCCAAATGTTTGGTTAAGGTCTAAGAGAGCTAGAATTTGCAACCCAAATGTTTGAATGGCAAATTTTGGATCATGTGTATTCCACATCCATCGCAAATACATTCAGGAACGTACAATCATCCAAACATGCACTTGAACACCATAATTATGTCAAAGTTTATGATTCCTAATGGATTCTAGAGGGTAACACACTTCCATCCTTCAGCATACCTCACATCAGATTACAGATGCTGTCCAGCTTTGTCCAGCAGATCTGTCAGTGATAATTGACTGATCCAGTTAAATCCAGCACACAGATGTAATGTCTTCTGTAGAAAATAAAACAGATTCCTCTCAATGTGAATAAGAATACCTAAGATACTGTAGATAGTACAAGAGTTTGCAACAAATGTTATTACATACCACTTAGTCCATGACAATGCATTAAATTTTGAGCAGCTCAATAAATTCAGTCAGTTGCATTTAAACCAATATGCAATAAAACATTTTTGGCAGGTTATTTCCTAAAATAGATGTAACTGTATTAAGTGCTTTCAAGCCATACTTCATGAAAGTGTGCAAGAAGAAAGTGTTAGTGCTAGTGTTAATGTTCGGCAGAGGGATACATACAGGTATACAATAATATGTACTTTGAAGAAGTTCCCTTACACTAGATGGATCCATTTTAGGCATTAACTCAGTCATAGCACTAAGAATAATTACTACTTATCTTACGTCTCTTTGCAAGGTAGTCTAATTACTTTGGTAATGATGATGAGGTAAGATGGGACATTAATTTAAGTTTCTATATTGTACTTAATTTACTGCACTATTTCATACTAAAGACGCAAAAGACAACCAAAAAAATAATGGTATCTAAAGCTCAGCCCTCCACCAGTACAATAAAACAAACAACCATCTAAGAATCAAGGTACTTCTGAGAAGTACAGTATTAAAGCTTCATACAAAGATCCAACTGCAAGAATTGACCTGTTAACAAAAGTTATTGAATGTTACAAGTTATGAGAGGTGTCACAGACAGGAAAACCCAGTATCCCCAAAGCTTTTCATAGCAGCTCCAGAAGCCTTTTTAGAGAATATTGATTAGGAACACAAAGGGATCCTGGCAGATGGAGAACATTGTACCAACATGTGTCTTGATGATGATATATTCTCATCTTCAAGTCACACTCCTGAGGAACTTCAGACAATGATCCAGAATCTTAATTGCAGAGGAAGGTAGGAAAGTAGCATGCTATCAACCAGAATTCAAGAATACCATGTGGTTTCGATGGTGCGCCCAGCTTTGCTGCTCATAATAATTAAAGCAACAGGAATTGGGCTATGATAAATAGTATCTGTGCATGACATATAACACGTACCAAATATTCTACTCAGTGTGACATGGTCCATCATCATACTATATGAGATCAGTCTAAGTTCATATTCTTGAGATACTGTGCTTACAAGGTTTTCAACATTTCACCTCTGTTGACCTCAGTTGACCTTTGACATCCAGCAAAAACAAAAGGGATCTTGAACTCAATATTACTGATACACATGCTGAATATGAGATCAGTCCAACCTTGCATGCTTGAGATTTTGTGTTTGCAATATTTTCATGTTTTGACCCCAGTTGTTCCCAAATAACCATTATTACCAAAAACAATAGAGTTTTTGTATTCAATGCAGTACACTTACATATTAAACACCATACCTGTCTAAGCTTTCTCTTTTGAGATATTGTGTTTGCAAGGATTTTACAATCTGACCCCTGCTGACCCCAAATGACCTTTGACCACCAAAGAAAGGCTATGATTTTCTTTGAAACCAAAAACCAGAGAACCAAAAGGCTCAGTGATTCCTTGTCATACGATAAATACTATAACAAACATGAATCACCCATATGACGAGTATGAGATCCCTCACAGTCATCATTCTTGAGATACCATCTTAATAGTTTTGACGTTTTGAATTCTTTTGACCCAAAATGACCTTTCACCTCCATGTAAAGCAATATAGGGATCACCTACACTACATGGCCACACACAGTACATGTTAAATATGTACAACATTTGAACAATCCACAGGATTATCATGACAGTTATGCATACAGCTATCCTTCTTATAATATCATGTTTGCATGGTTTTGTTCTTTGCAGCAACTAGGCAAACAAGTCCTTTAGAGACGGTTTCAAGACAACTAACTCACACAGCAGTTCTCAAATAATAATAATAAGACTTATAGATGTGCCAGATCCACCAAAGTGCTAATGGTGCTTTACAAAAACACCAAGAATAGAAAAAGCAAAAGTAGGAAGTCAGGAACATGCCCAACAAATAATAAGAACTAAGATGCAGTATGCATAAGGTAAGTTTTCAATCTTTTCTGAAAAATATCAAGTGAACCTGAGGAAGGCACACCCAAAGGTAAAGTGTTCCAAAGTCTTGGAGCAGCCACAACAAATGATCTATCCTCCATGCATGATTAGCCATGAATTCAGTCAACACAAATTTGGATTTTGATCTTAACTCACGGGAAGGAATATGGGGGGTCAACAAATCAGAAAGATAGCAAGTTGTACAGTGATTCAGAGACTTGTACACAATAATTAAAATTGTGTATGTAATTCTTTGTGATACTGGTAACCAGTGCAAGTGCATCATGATAGGAGTAATATGACATGATTTGTTGGAAAGAGTAACTTTCCTTGCAACGGTGTTCTGAATACTTTGAAGTTGTGCAGTCGTTCCTTAGGGTGGCCATGCAGCAATCCATTGGACACGTCAATACGAGATGTACTGTATCAAAACAACGAACAATCTGTTCAGTAACACTAAAAGTAAGGTACTGTAATGACGCAACTGCAATATTCCAAAGATGAAATAAGCAAGTGTGTGTGACGCTTGACATGTGGTGTTTCAGAGTCATATATTTGCATCAAGATTAACACCAAATTCCTAACATGAGATGAAAGTTTCACACAGGAATCACCAATAACAATGTGTGGAACCAAGGAGGTTGGAACTATAATCTTATGCAACTGCATGCTGAGGTGAACCAAAAAGGATGAACTCAGACTTAGCATCATTAAGTTTTAGGAATGATGGGTCAAGACCAAAATGTGAGGCCTCAGATGTTTTCTGCTGAGTCACAAGCAGCTGATCTGTGGGTCGTGAAAAATTTCTAGACTAGAAGAGACGCCGTCGCTGTGTATGCGTGTCATGGACACCTTAGGCCTACATAGCAAGGGACAAATTGCACACTTACTGTATCTCAAGGCCAAGTGCACCTGCAAATACAGTTACTGGTTACAAATATGCTTCCTGGATTGCAGGGTGACAGTGGACAACCAGAAACCCATCATGACACAAAATGTGTAAGAACAAGAGATCTAGCATAAAACCACAATCCAAACAATAGTCCACTGCAATCTTCTGCTTTGTTTATTTTAGCAGCAAATGGTAATTGATCCTGTTCCCTGTCAAAATGTCTGCAGGTAAGTGATTAGCAGAGTCTCGACTGAGGAACTGTTCCACTCATGACCCAAATAACTCCACAGACATGATAGGTATCATTTACTCAATTTTAGCAGTAGGGGATCTGTCACAGTTCTGTTTCATGAGGTTTTTTTTTACAAGGTTTTGACCTTTTGACTTTTGCGGACCCCAAGTGACCTTTATCTCCACCAAAAAACAAAAGGGGTCATTTACGTGATATGGACAATCCACACAAGTAAGAGATCCCTTGCAGTTAACCTTCTTGTGATACAGAATTTTTTAAGGTGTTGAAATTCTGACCTCAAATGACAACAAATGACCTTTGACCTTCATAAAAAACAATAGGGTTAATCTCATCAATATGAAGTTCCATCATGCCATGTACGAGATTCACTGAAGTTTCCCTTCTTGAGATACTGTATCATGCTTACAAGCTGTCATCATATGCACAGGCCTACACTTTTACACACAGTACGTGGACATACCCAGACATACACACATGCACAAACATTGTCACACACACATTGAGGTCACAATGAGTGGAGCCAGCAGAAAGTTGAAAGTTATGGTGCTATAGGAAATGACTGAGCTGAACGTAGATGACCAATATGCACCTATCTTGGAAACAAAATATCTCCCAACATGCAAGGAAGCCATGGAAGGAAATTTAAAGCAGAATTCACCTACTGTAGGTTGGGTGATCTATGGGGCAATGAGTTCCATCATTCGTGACATAATGCTTCTCATCCACCCGGAGCGACAGGTCTTCAACCAATGCGTCACAACTATCCTTTCATATGACGCTGAAGCGTGGACCACTACAAAACATATGGAGAAAACAAGAATTAGAGGGCAACAGTGTTGAAAGGATACAGATTGGTGTGACAAGGAAAGACAAAGTGACAAGTACAGACCTTAGACTAACATCTGGTGTCTTAGGTCATGAATCATAAAGGTAACAGGACATAAATCTCACAATAAATGGGTGGGTCATTTTAGCCACTAGTGTAACTCAACAATTCTGGGCAATGAAAGTGGGGTATTGTGGTGTGAAACTAAAACATGGACGTGATTCTTTCATTGCTGTCATTTATTGCTAAATTTCTGAAAAATTATATTATCACGTAAACAACATGTTTGTGGGATGACTTAATAATCAAATTTGCTGCAATACTGTACATACTTGATCTAGAATGTTTGTCAGTTTATACTTAAAACACCAATTTCAATCGAGTAAACTTAATGCAAACTGTAAATTAAATATGATGTAATCAGCCAGAATTAACTCTGAGCTCTGTTTATATTCTAAATCAACTTGTGCTCGATTTGGATTTTTAGCGTGGACTGCAAAAGCCATGCAGTTTTCATACATATTACATACACAGCATTTATGTAACTCTGAGGTATTCCCTGGTCCAAGCACATCGCTTGAAAAACTTTCTGTAAACCCAATCACAGACTATTCCAATTACACACAACCATGTACTTTGTGTGTAAACTGCAACCATCTACAGGTACCAGCCACGAGCGGGTTATCGAGCACAAGCCATTACCTGAAGGTAAGAATATATTGGCAATTCAGTTACATTGGACTTTGATCTGGTTCTTTGTCTCTGCATCTCTGATTGGTTGTGATTCATTGCACTCTACATAACTAATGAAACAGGTGTCAGTCAGTTCTCTGACCTGTAGACAATACCAGTGAACATCGGAATACCCGTGGCATGTGAGCGAGCGTGTGTGTATTAATTGGCAACATTGGTATTTTTACATGGCACTGTTTTTACTAGTAACTATCTTGTTTTCCAGATATACTCAGTATTTTCGGTACAGTCGTTATATGCAAATTTCATATCGTCAGAATAGGTAACAATTATACCAGGTATATCACTACTAGAAAGTAGCAAATGACAGAATTCTGTAACTTCGTCAACTGGTAAGGATGTCTTCATCCTGCAGTGGATCGAGTGAAACAGGTTGAAAAAGAATAAAAAAACCTGCACCTAGTAGCGACAGTACTGATGAAGTTTTGACAACCTGGAATAATACCTTCAAGAAATATTCACACATACCTCACACTTTTCACAGTAAACTCAATGTGGAGGCCTCTGCCAGTTTTGAAATTGTTCCAATAGTAATCCATGTCAAACCAATCTGTAGTCAAAAAAAAAAATGTGTAGTACAAATTACCACAGTTGTCTATCCACAAAAGGAAAATCTGCTTCCTTGCCGCTGGTTGTAATTTACTCTACAAGAGACTGCAAAGTTCACAACATAAAAAGCTACTGTATAGAATACGAATGGTGATTTCCCCCTCTCTGCCTCCCTTCAAATACCATTGCATGCCAAAAAAAAAAAAAAACTCATACTGGTAATCAGCACCTGTGGAGTACCAGATTGTGTATGATTTGAGTGAATTTAGTACCAAAAATTTCTTGGCTTAAAATCAATACCCCCTACTATTTTCAGGAAAATGTCCAAAAGCTAGATTTTGCCAGTAAGAAGTCTCAAATGGTAATATGATCCCAGGAGTCCATACATCTGCAACTACCAAATCGGTTTCTGCTTCTGTTCTGGAGATATGCTATCCCCCTCCCGTGATGATTTTGTTTTTCCTTCTTCAAAAAAAACATTGTAGACAGAAACTACCAGATTTGGAGTCCCCCCACCCTTCCCATCATGTAGCATATTACTTGAAGGATAACCAAAAAGTCAAATGACTTTGTGATCCCTTGCCAATATCTCATTGTTCCATACACACAAAAGCACTTTACACAAAATCAGCCATATTATTTATGGGTTTGGCAATGTTACAAACTTCATTGACTCAGCTGATGGAAATTGTGGTAATGAAGGATGACATACAGTGTTGACCTCTTTACCTTTGAGGTAATTCACAAGTGGATTGAAAGTTCCTGACACCAAATTGTGGTTAATGATCTGGAATTGCAAGGGGCAAAATATCATCCAAAAGTGAAGTTTCTCCCTTGGGAGTCCTCATGGTGACTTACATAAAGAACTTTCTAAATCTTGACTGGCAACTGGGATAGAGAAGGTTAGAGGTGATAAAGAGAGATAATTAAAGAGCTATGTTAAGTGGGCTGTAATAGCTCCATACTGTACTGTAAGTTGAAAGAAAATGAGAACAAATTCTATTTAGCAACAATATCTGCTATTGAAGATCTAATTTTTAGCATGTTTTCAATATGAAAAAATATGTATTATTTTAATATATGTGACATTTACTGTACCTCTTCATACAGTATGTACACATTTAGGATATGTAAAACTTCCAAAGTATTACATGTTGGGCTTTTGAATCCATGACAGATTTTTGGAATGATAGAACTTATTATATATATTCATTCATGTGTACCCATACAGTAAATTACATATCGTAAGTCCATTTGTACTGACCTCAAATGAAAAACAATAGGAATCATCTACTTACAATGGACAACCAACACACCAACTTTGAAGTTCAAGCACCTTTCCCTCCTTGAGATACCTTGTTTTCAAGATTTTCAAACTATGTCCTCTATTGACCTAACATGAGCTTTGACCGCCATAAAAAATGACAGACATCATCTACTCTTTAGCTGCTATCAACGACAATAGTTTGAAGTTCCAGCAACATTCGGTTGCTGTGTTACCTTCCTTGACAGGTTTTCATACTTTAGGCTCAGGTGACCTCAAATGACCTTTGACCTCCATGAAAAACAATAGGGATCATCTACTCACAATGGACAACCAACACACCAACTTTGAAGTTCGAGCACTTTTGGCTTCTTGAGATACCATGTTTACAAGGTTTTCAAACTATGTCCTCTATTGACCTCTTGCAACCTTTGACCTCCATAAAAAATGTTGGACATCATCTACTCATCAGGTGCTATCTTGAATAAGAGTTTGACGTTCAAGTAGCATTTGCTTGCTGAGATATCTCCCTTGATAGGTTTTCACACATTAAGCTCTGGAGACCTCAAATGACTTTTGACCTCTATGAAAAACAATGTAGGGATCATCTACTCACAATGGACTACCAACACACCAACTTTGAAGTTCAAGCACCATTCCCTTCTTAAGATATCGTGTTTCCAAGCTAGGTCGTCAAAAACACACACACGCCATCACCTTTGCATAGATTTCTTGCCTGCCTTCGGCAAGGAATCAAAATGGATTATGCTTCACAAAAATTTGATGTAATGAAGCACATTGGAAACAGTATGTTAATGGTGCATGCATTTTGACTGCACGTCCGTTGAGAAAGTGCAATTGATGTCTACAACATAGTAATTGAAAATATACTCACAATATTACCATCACTTCTGGCACTAATTATGACATTCATCATCTGTTATATCTGTTAAGTGTCCATCAAATCTGCAGCACAATCAGGGTGTACCACTGCAACAAAGATGCTCCCATACCTTAGAATATTTTCTGTAGCTGGAAATGGACAGGTGGGTAATTCCATATTATTTTATGCTATGAGAATATGCTATAATCTCATTTGGACCCTATATATACTGGAAATTAGGTTCATCTTGTTATTATATTATATGTTGCAAAGTTGGCAAAGTTCCAAGTTTTCCAATTTCTCTCCTCTCCGTTTTCGCCTTCGCGCCGTTTTCCTGTGTTTGTTTTTGTTTTTTTTATTTTGGTTCTTGTGTTTCTTCCCTGGGATATTTTTTTCCCTTTGGATATTTTTGTTGTTTGTTTTCCTATTTCTTTTTTACTGGAGTATCGGTAAGAATCTATTTATTTTTTACTGCACCCTCCCTCCCTGGTTGGCATCATGGCAACTGCTCCCCTCCCTCACATTAGCTCTGATCCCACCCTAGAAAACTGGACTACCGTTTCAAGAAAAAGACAAAGAAAATTCACTGACCCACCTTGCCCTACACCCACAACTTCTCCCAACACCAAAACTGCCAAAGTCCAAATTGAAGGTATCGACCCCAACGCTTTGAAACATCCTATTCACTTAGCCAAACATATCAAAGAAGCAAAACCAAAAGCCGAAATTATTAACATTAAAGTTACCCGAAACGAAACTGTTGAGATTACTGTATCTAATGAAACCAATGCCAAATACCTACTTGAACCATGGAAACAAAACACCTCTCTGGGAAATCCAAAGCCCAAACTCTTAAAAAATTCTCTTCCCAAATAACACTGTGCTGTTATCTGTGGCTTGAATCCTATTGTCAAAGAATCTGAAATTAAAACTGAATTAAACGACCAAGGCTATGAACCTACCATTGTTAAGCGACTCATAAGTGAAGAAACCAACAACTCCACATGGAAAGTAAAAGTTACCTTCCAAAATCCAGCAGACCAAGTTGATTTAATTCAAAATAAATTCATACTAGGCTACACCGCACATCGGATTGAACAATATATCGACCCCGCAAAAATCCTTCAATGCTTTAAATGCCAAGGCTTTGGTCACCAGTACCAGCACTGTAATGAAAGTACAAAATGTCTTAGATGTGGCAACCACAGAGTCAAAGATTGTACCAAACCCAAAGAAGAGAAACAATGTGCCAACTGTGGTGGTCCCCATATTGCTCTCTACCAGGGCTGCCCCAAAATTCAAGAGGCCAAAAAATCTCTTCCTCCTCAAACTCATAAAACATATGCCTCTGCTACGTCAAACAACACAAACACAAATAGACTCATTGTCTCAAACAAAGTCTCAAATGAAGAAAAACTAAACATTGTCACATTCACTCTAGAAATCATAAATGCTGCTGTTGAGAAAGCTAACATTGAGTTATCAACAGAAACTCTCCTCAATTATGCCATACTCTCTGCTCTCAACCACTTGAACTTCACCGTTACTAAAGACAAACTCCGACATTCCTTACACCCTCCATCCATATATGGCCCTCCACCCGACAGCAATGATGGATAAGCACGTCTTCTCTACATTAAAGATTGCACCTTAACATTAATGGGATCACATCCAAAATTGGTCAGTTTATGCATGACATTTCCTTTCTCGACCCTGATATCCTCTCCATCCAAGAAACTAAACTTCATCCCAACTCACATTTTACTATCCCTGGTTACAACCTATTTACGAGAGATATCTCCGCTTCTCAAGGTGGCATTATGATTGATGTAAAAAATAACCTAGCTGCTATCAATATTACTGACTCTACTTTCAATAACCTCCAATTCCTTGAAGTGTTAATTGCTGGCTTGCACAACAATAACCTCCACATTATCTCTTACTATAACCCCCCTGGTTCCTCTCCTTCCAATCACGCCATTCTTAGGGCTAAAAACAAAAACACTCTCCTTCTTGGTGATCTGAATGTTCACAACACCTTTTTTGGTTGCACTAAAAACACGCCTATTGGTCGAGACTTCTTCAATTTACTTAATGACAACAACCTTCTTGTTTTCAATACCAACACAAAAACCTGTATCGATCCACGTAATGCCAAGGAAGAGCTCCTTGACTATATTGTCTCCAACAACTACTGTACACTGCCACTAACCTCCACAACCTACAGGTCTTTGACAACATTGCCTATAGTGACCACTATATTCTCTCTTGCACCTTGTCTCACCAGACCCTTAGTTCTAAGCTCCACACCTTTCGCTCTCCTAAATTCACCTCTGGCCCAATTTTCATACTGGCATTGAAAATGTAATTTCTCTCTTGTCAGAAAAATACAAATTTCGTCTCAATATTTTTTCTGATATTGATGAGCTCTCCCACTCTCTTTCCAACATTGTCTTCACTCAATACTGTAACAACACACCTCTCAAATCAGGGGGCACACCTCTATTAGAGGTATGGCCCTCCTGAGAAAAGTAGTACCGAGAGTACACCATCAATTGTAGGTCCATTCTAGGTGTAAACTACTCATGTTAAGATGATCAGTTGTGGCAGATTTTTATGGATATGAAAGGGGAGATGTCAATGCCTGAGTGACGACAAATTTAGATGGATCGGAGGTGATTTAGGCTGTTTCAATAATTCGTGTGAAAAAGGGTTAATTTCCGTCACTTTGCGGATTGATATGAGCAGGTGCACACCCTCTAAATTTCTTCCCCTTGTATCTCAAAATCTAAACGGTCATGCTATGGTAAATTTGTTGTGAAATAATAGGCCAACTTATTGGCTTTCATGTGAGGGGTAGCTTATGGGGGTTGTGAACTTTGACAAGGCTGTGGGGGGTAGGAAACATTAGTAATTTAGTGTGTAAGTCAATGGAACAGCTAATGGAGGTGTGCCCCCTTCATGAAAAGTGTGATCTTGACCGTTTTTGAGGCTAGCATGCCCAGATAGACTCAAAGATGTTGGTTTGAGGCCTTATTGAAAATTCCAGTGAAACGTCCCAAAATTTCACGCTTGAGCGAATTTTGCGCATAAAGTTGACGTTTTCATGGAAATTGCATAGTAATTTCAACTTTTCGTTATTTTTTGGCAGAACTGAAGTATAAAGGAGCACCGAAACCTCAAATGGGAGTTTGTGTGTGGGCATCAGGATTCTTGACGTGTCGTTCGAGGCTACTGTACACAGATTTTTCAACTTTCATCGACAGCACATGGGCTAGTTGCACGAGACAGGCCTTGACAACACAACACAACTCACACTGTGCTATATAACATATGTGCAGAATACTACAGTACACAGCCTTGGGATTGTGTGTTGCATTTAACACTGAAGTACTACATACTTACTTAACCACAGGTGAGCAAAGTTAAGCTAAAAATATTTACATCTACAGTATATAACAGTAGTAGGTCTACTCACGGTTCTAAGAATGACTGAAGAAGACTGGACAAAATGGGCAGAAACGGTGGCTGTTCGGCTTCAGCGAAAGTCACACAGGACGGATGAAGGGTGCATTGTGTGGGACGGTGCAAAGAGGACAGCTAGGTCCAACGCCGCTCCATATGGCTACCTCCGTCTAAAGCTTCCAGGCAGTGAGAAGAGGAAGACCATGCGGGTCCACGTCCTGGCATACTTGGTCCAAAGCCTTTGTGTAAGGGAACTGTTGCTGGCACAGGACAGGGACTTTGATATATCACATAGGTGTCACAACAGTCTTTGTATTAATTTTAGCCACCTGTCAGCTGAGGAGCGGTATGTAAACAATAGCAGAAAGGCTTGCCATAACAGTGGGCAGTGTCAAGGGCATCAAGCTTGTGAGGACTGTATATTTGTGTGATGATATTTGAAGGTAGGTTTCATCTAGAGAAATGCATGAACATATAGTGCCGTACATCATTACAGACAGGGAACTGCTTTACTTTGTGCGTACACCTCTGCTTGTTCCGCAAGATGTTACGTTGTTGCCTGTGTTATCACGACTAATACTCCTTTTGTGGTAGGTATGATCAGTGAGTTCAGCTATGAGTTGGTCAGATTTGTAGCAGCTTCCTTTATTTCTATGATAGTTTCCTTGCCTTTCATACAACCTGTATCTCTTTATCCTCAGAATGGCCTTTCGTGCCCGAGCTGTACAGCTTTTCTTTCTGTGCCGAAGGTAATCTCGCCTGTGCTGCAGTTGCCGTAAAGTGGAGATGGAAGACGGGCTAGGATGCAGACCTAACGCGGCCATTTTCATAGCTATCGATTCACCAGGGCCATTGTTCACCAAGTGGATTGCACTGTGGTCTCTGAAGGACGCATTCCTGGAATATGTACTACCTTGCTTTGGGTTAGTAGTTCTGAAGGCACTATTCATGGCCTCTGCTTTCTGAGTTGATGTACCAAACCTTGTTGCTCGCAGTTGTTTTTCACAGGTACGTGTCATAATTACATGACACAGTTTCGCTCTGTCTGTCCCTGATATTCGCAGTGATTCTCTGGCAATTCCGGGCATGAAAGGAAACATATATTTCTTCTTCTTTTTGCAAACAAAAGACTTTTTGTAGCATTCCCTGTGGTCTCCACTATAGCATTTTAATATACAGCTCACACAATCTCTCATTGCTAGCACAACCTTAGGATGATTATTTTTCATGACCTTTCTGCATGCACTTATTTCAGCCTGGACTCGATGGCTTAGGTCCTCTGCAAACCACTTCTGAAACATACGCTTAAACGAGACAGTTCTAGCTGGAAACATGTCAGAAGAGAACTCTGTACTGCTAACGGCTCTGCAAAAACTTCTGTTTAAGTGCTGCTCATCCAACAGATTCTCTGTGTCCTGACCTGTAACCCTCTTCATGACTTTATTAAGGCCCTGGCATCCTTTTCCATCAGCATCTGTTGTTAAGTGGCTTACCGTAAGAGGGTGTTTTCCGTCCAGTAGCTTACTCGCAATTTTTTCACCACCATCCGCCTCATTGCCTATGCCAAAATCTGGGCTCACCGTGGCAGAACAACCCACATGGCCAGGGCACTGAACATCCTCTCCTTTATTACGACTTGCATAACCAAGGGAGCAAAGCTTACACGTATAATTACATCCGATAATGAATTTATCCTGTGTGGCATTCTCAACAAGAACATCTCTGCACTGAGTGGCGGGAGCAAATGGAGTCTGTTTTTGACTGTTTCGTAGTGGATTGTTGTACTGCCTGTCAAGTTCAGCATGGATTGCAGTGTCGGGTGGCAGACCTCTCAACTGAAGGGTATCTTCAACCCATTTTCGCTTGACTGACATGTCTCTTTTGTTCTCTTCCTCCAGCATAGGGCCTACCTTGTTTGCTGACTTCTGCAAGCTGCTGGCTGAGGGACTCGTCGAAGAGAGACAACTCAAGAATCTCTGTGCACCCACACTTGAGATGCAAGTATTATGAAGGGCTAGCTGCAAAGCAACATTCAGTTCACTCAGGTTTCTACCTGGCCTTTTCTGGGGCAGTTCCCGATACAATGGTTTTCTGTCAGTTTTGAAGTTACAGAGAGGACATCCAAATACTTCCTCCACACGGGCACCGTGTTTTATCTCCAGATCAGCCAGGGCCACTAAAATGCCAGGACAATGCGAATTGGCAGCCAGGTGAGCATGGGTGGCTTCTTGTATAACCCTTGTAACAGTTCCAATATGAATAAACCTATATCCTTCAACCCCCCGGCAGAGGTCTTCCTCCGACTTCTCATACAAAGTTTGCTCAAGTTCATCAAGCTTACCCTGGCTCCGATTAGTAAGAGGCCTTAATAACATTGTGTTAGAAAGATTTTGTACCTCACCCTGAACTGTTGGTGAGAAAATTACCCTTTCATACTCTTCTCTGCTTAATCTCCTATAGTCTTTGGGAGTCTGAGAAAGATTATGAAGCTTTTCTTCCTTGGAAGATTCAGGCAGGATTTTGTCAGCTGTGACTTTGCAGGCATGTTTGTTATTCAGCTTGAAGGTTGTTGCTTTTCTCATTTCTTTCCTCTTGGCCATGGTGTTCTTGGCTGCTCTCTTCTCCCTTGTTCAGTGGCAAAATCTTTGCACCTGAGATAAATATACAAAGAACAGTCAAAACTGAATGAATTCCTTTGGAAAAGAAAACATCTGAAGGTTTCTGATCACATGTAATAGCTATTTCGTTTGTTTGAAGTATGTCAGCAATTTGAATTTGGCAGTTACTAGCAGATTTGGAGAGCGCCCTCTATTTAGTTTAGGACCCAAACAATGCACTTCAAACAATTTTAAAAGGCTACTGAGCTTTGGCAAGCTAATTAAAACTGTAGTGACAAATTTTCTCTAACCTGTTTCACTCTTTACATTGCAAATATTTTTGGTTATGATGATGTTAAAGGTGATTTTTCTATCATTTCCGCAGATTTGATCATAATTTGGAGTAATGTGCTACAACTGGCTTCTAATTGCCTGCCAAGCAGGTGGTTTTCTGGACCAGGATAGACCAGCAAGTCCCTCTGTTCCCTGAGGTGAATTACAAATCACTATGGCAGCCCTCTGTTACAAAAATATGCCTTTTGATGAACATATGTCACCATGTTCATTCTCTCTCTAAGATACATGTTAAGGGTAAAATTGTACACCAAAATGGATATTGGTGCAATACTGACTGCCCCTTGGGGGAAAAAAGGGAATAAAAAAAGGAAAAAACAAGTTTCAATCATTATTTAGAAGCACTGTATGAATGTCCATGCAAAATTTGGAGAGTGTTGTCCCACCTTGATGTCCTCTTAAGGGGGCACACCTCTATTAGAGGTATGGCCCTCCTGAGAAAAGTAGTACCGAGAGTACACCGTCAATTGTAGGTCCATTCTAGGTGTAAACTACTCATGTTAGGATGATCAGTTGTGGCAGATTTTTATGGATATGAAAGGGGAGATGTCAATGCCTGAGTGACGACAAATTTAGATGAATCGGAGGTGATTTAGGCTGTTTCAATAATTCGTGTGAAAAAGGGTTAATTTCCGTCACTTTGCGGATTGATATGAGCAGGTGCACACCCTCTAAATTTCTTCCCCTTGTATCTCAAAATCTAAACAGTCATGCTATGGTAAATTTGTGGTGCCATAATAGGCCAACTTATTGGCTTTCATGTGAGGGGTAGCTTATGGGGGTTGTGAACTTTGACAAGGCTGTGGGGGGTAGGAAACATTAGTAATTTAGTGTGTAAGTCAATGGAACAGCTAATGGAGGTGTGCCCCCTTCAACCAAATACAAAAAGTGGAATCGAACAAATGATCTCCTCAATCTCATTAAAGCCAGAAGAAAGCTCTGTAGACAATTTCATCTTACTAGGAACTACTTTCTCAAACACCAAATTAACAAACTCAAAAATGAAATTGACAAAAAAATTAAATTGCAAAAAATTACACATCTCCATAGTGAATATATGAAACTTGACAAAGAAACCGATCCTAAAACATTTTGGAGCAAAGTTAACATCCTTCTCAAGCCTTCTCTTGCTCCACACTTAGGTAACAAGTATACAGTCCTTCTTGATACTGCCGGGAACAAAATCACCAATCCAGCTGACCAAGTCAATCTCTTTGCCTCCACTTTTGCCAATATTTCCAGTACTCCTGATGACCATTCTTTTAGCAAACATTTACAAATGAAATTGAGGCCTTCTGTGCTAATAATCAATACCAGTTCACTCCTTCACTGCGTGGGCCACCTTGATCCTTCCACTCCTCTTCTCTCTCCCATTCATGCTGCTGACTGGTTTCTCGCTCTTAAGAAGAGTAACCAGAAAGCCAAAAGGCCTTATGATTCCCTGCTACATGGTTATATTACAACAAACATGAATTATTCACATGACAAGTATAAGATCAACTGCACTTATTTTTCTTGATACACCACAAGCCTTTAACCCAAAATGACCTTTATTTTGGTGACCTAAAATGACCGCGACATTTGACGTCCACCAAAACTTAGCAATAGGGATCACCTACCCAGGCCATACAACCCACACATCAAGTACAGTATGAGTATGACATCAGTCAACATTATCCCTGAGCTCCAAGAAACACACAGTAATCAATGCTGCTTCTAGTCTTGCCTGTTGTTAGTTGAATCAAATAACTCAACCTTACCTCATCTGAACTCAGCTTGTCTGCCATATTTACCTCAAAATTCTTCATAAAGGACCAGAATGTTCTTGGGTCTCCATCGTATGGTGGAATTTCTGCCTTAGGTAATTCCAACGCTAATTTGAAACTCAATTTCCTCCTTCAACTTTTTCAATGCTTCCTCCCTCTCCTCAGTATAATGCTTTTGGCATTCCAACATCTAGCTTTCTGCTTGCTCAAATGCTTCATCAGACAACAGCCCAGCCAGATCAGCATAAACCTCTTCGATTGCCTCAAATTGGCGCTGTGCCTTTTGCAAATTTTCCTTAATCGACTCTGCAATAATTTCTTCCTTGTTACAAGTAGCTTTTAACACACTCAAAGTCCTCGTAAGTTGACACTAAGTTATGATTCCTCCTCAATATTTTTGCTTCCTCCATCCTTTCCGACATTGTGAAATATGATTGAAATCACTCCAATTTGATTGTTAAGAAACCTCGTTCTGATACCAGCTGTTCCTCTGGATATTGATACTAACCAAATAAATGACAGAACAGATGGTTTTTTTTATTTCCTTCATTTTTTTTATAAACCCATTAACATTCCAATGCATGAAATATAATGCCTTGTCTATCTGACACCATGACCCCCCATACCAAGACTATCTCTCTGGACAACTTTATCACACGAGAAGTTACTCACTAAGTTACAAATGCAGTACTGTAGGGAGCAATCCCATTGAGTTAACTGTGTGCAACAGAATCAAAAACTGAAATTGCACGATGTAGACCCATATGCATTTGTACGGTAGTTTATAATAACCACAATAATGGTGTTTAGGCTATTATTATTGTTTTATAGTGAAAAATTATCCCTTCCTCTCTATTGATAAGCATTAAATTTCACAGGGTCGTGAACCTGTTAATAACAGACAACCTTGTAAAGTTTAAAACAAACTTGACCCACGGATAAGGAACTATGGCAGTTTTAACATTTTTTATGTTTTACCCCATAACCTCATTAATATGCAAGATTTGGACACCAAAAACAATAAGGATCATCTACTCAATATGGGCAACCTACATGCCAAAAATGAAATTACTCAGAGTTACCCTTCTTGAGATAGAGTGTTTACGAGCAACCGTCACACACACACACACATGCATACATACACACACACGACATCAGGACTGCACAGATTCCCCTGCCTACGGCAAGGAATCAAAAACAACTCTTCTCCCGGCAAAGATGGTGTCTTTTATCTCCTTCTGAAAAACTGTCCCAACAATTTCATCTACCTTACTATCCAGCTCTTTAACGATATCCTTCGCACTGGCTATTTTCCAATGCCCTGGAAAACTCCTCACACTATCCTTCTTCTTAAGCCGAACACAAACAGCTCTTCTCCTGAAAACTATCGCCCCATCAGTCTCCTTTCAGCTTTAGGCAAAATTTTCGAAAAAAATCATAGACCACAGACTTAGGCAACATCTTGAAAATAATAATCTCTTTTCCACTTGTCAATCCGGTTTCTGTGCACATAAATCTGCCCTTAATCCAATTGTCCGGCTTACTGAAAGCATCAAAATAGCTTTCAAAAAAAGAGAACACACCGTAGGTATTTTCATCGATGCCGAAAAGGCTTTTGATAAAACCTGGAATAATGGCTTACGTTATAAACTGTCCAAATACCACCTTCCGGTCAATTACACACGCCTCCTTTCATCCTATCTTTCCGACCGCACCACTGAAATCTTCCACAACTCCTTTCGCTCCGCCCCCTTTTCTCTCAAGGCAGGGACTCCTCAAGGCTCTGTCCTTAGCCCACTCCTTTATACTCTTTACGTTAACGACATTCCTCTCCACAACCTTCACAATACATACCTGAGTCAGTTCGCTGATGACATAGCTCTTTGGAGCTCCAGTAAATCGTATGTCTGCTGGTCCAATTAATACAACATTCCCTGAACACAGGATTCACCACCAAGGAAACCGTTACCATCATCAATCAGTTAATTACTTTGATCGCCGGGGTTGTTTTAAATGTGGTAAAAGAAATCATTCAGAGGCAAGCTGCCACTACGAAAATAGAATTCAATGTCATAAGTGTCATCGGCTTGGACATAAAGCGTCAATGTGCTGGGGAAATTTTCACTAGGACATTGGCCAAGAAGGGTGCGCCGACATAAATTACACCAAACTACATACAACCAACTGCATGATTTTTAACAATAAGAGAAGTAAAGACGATTTTAATGTAAGTCATGTTTTACCTACTCTTAACACCCATGATATTTTTAACAATTTTGATATTACACATGACAATCTTAGCAAAGTGTCATGCAGTAAACTTGAATGCAAGTCTTTTACTAAGAACAGGGGTCAGACAGGCATTCATATGTTTTGTAAATATTCAACACTTGTTTCCCAAAATGGATCAAATTCAAATGTTATTGAACAGAAATCAGTCATATGTAAACGTATTTGCTGTAAATGAAACATTTCTCGATGAGACGTTTCATGATCATGAAATATCTATTCCAGGATACTTTCTCATTAGAAAGGACAGGAAATATAAGCAAGGTGGCGGTATTGCTATAACACGACACACCCTTCGTAGGAAAAACTGAATATGAAGTAGATGATATAGAAGCTGTTTGGGTAGAACTTATCATGCCATATACAAAGAATATATTGATTTGTTTTCTGTACCGTCCATCAAATTCCAATGCGGATTGGGTTGATCTTTTTTACGAAATGTTTTGCATACCGTATGCTACATGCCAGGATATTATTGTGATGGGAGATTTCAACTTTAATGTAGCAGATAAAAATAAAAAATGGAATCATACTATTGAACAGTTTCGATTGAAACAGATGGTGAATAGTAAAACCAGAGTCACGACTAGTACAGCAACAATTATTGATCATGTCTACACTACTAATGAACACTGTATAACGAATCTAGAAGTACCAATCATTGGTTTAAGTGACCACTATCCAGTATATTTTACCTGGTGTTCTGTAACAAAGTCTAAGATTAAATCTACTCATCAGCAACACAATGTTATTTCCTATAGAGATGTTAGTCATATCGACGAAACAAGGTTTCTGTACGATCTTCAAGCTTGTAATTGGTCTGAAGTAACTAGCATCTATGGTCAAACTCATGAAGCACTCTGTGCATGGGAAAGGATATTTAACTCAGTTCTAAATAAACATGCTTCTCATAAGATAAAGAGGGTAAAACGTAAAACACAGCCACCATGGATAGATTCAGTCATCTTAGACCTGATAAGGTCACGTGATGATGTTAAGAAAAGAGATGAAGAACAGTATCAATATCTCAGAAACAAGGTTGTACAGTATCTTATATATACGAAATGCAAAAAAGGCTTACTTTGAGAACCAAATCAAGAATAATAGGGACTGTAAGACACTCTGGTCTGTTTTAAAAAAATGTGCAATCTTTAAATGGTACTGAGCAGGGAAAAACAAATACAAGTGCGGTTAATTTAAATGGGAAAGTCATTACGTCGGGCAAAGAAATAGCTAATGCATTCAATTGGTTCTTTACATCCATAGCAAACGAGTATATGCCATGAAGAAAGCAATTACCGATGCCCTACTTCTTTAACTCGTCATATTAATGAGAGGATTCCTGATGATGTTCTGTTTCATATTCCCAAGGTTTCTGAAGAGTTTGTTCTTAACTTTTTATTAACTCTCAATGTATCAAAAGCAACTGGAGTTGATGAACTTAGTGCCAGGCTTTTAAAAATCAGTGCTACAATCTTGGACAAAATACCTTGGGACACCCCGCGCCCCCGTTCAATGTTGGCTATAGTATTGCTGTTCAAAGGGTACATTCACTTCTATAGCGCAACATTGGGAAGGGGCGCGGGGTTTCGTGTTATCCCCTCACCTAAAATTCAGTATTATATTTGCAACATACGACAAAGTGTCCCAACAATTTTGTCCAAGATTGTCTGAGAATTTCGAGGGGTTAGAAGCATGCGCGGTTCACAAGAAAAATCGTCAATTTGAAACAAGTTAAACGGCAAAATGGGGGGTGATATTCCTTGCAACAAGAAACGTCAGCAGTGCATGTTCGGCATGTTTGGGGCCTATATTGAAGTTGGTTTACTGTAATAACATTATTGTGTGAATGTTGTCAATGTTGTTACGGAGTAAGGGGAGGAATAAGTCAGTCAAATTGATGTATTTGCACTAAATGTGCTAAATAAAATGCAGTCATTGGGGAGGTAACATTATAACTCCAATGCATCTTGTCGACCATCAGACTACTTTAAAACATTTTGTATGATACAACTGACGTACTTTCGGCTCAAACTCTGATATTGAGACAGGTAACGAAGAAAAAAAATACAAAAACAAACAAAAAATACCCCCCCCCAAAAAAAAATAACATGTGAGTGGTCCGTTGAAGAAGATCGATGTATATGTCTTATTTATTCAAATTGTTCACAGTGATGACGTGGTGTCTGGTATTAAAATAACTACACTTAATGTCTATTAGGACTGACTTGCAGGTTAATCTGGGTAAAAAAGTGTACTATCACTATACAAAATAAACCTCTAAAATGCAAATTTAATAAATGTGACGTTTGCTGATATTCACATAACAGTGACATTGTGGCACCCATTCTATTGTACCTTACATGGTGCACTGTAATATGTCAGTCATTTTAAGCAGTTTCAACGGACTTCAGAGTACGTATTTGTTGTTAGAGCTATATCATTATATTAATATCCATATACTGTACATATTACCTTATGCTGTATATGAATGAATGAAAAATGAGAAGCTGACAGACATTTGAGTTTATAAATGGGTAATTGAGCAGTGAAAAACACTATGGTCATGCCGTGAACCGAACCCCGGCCTCCCCATCCGAGCTGACTTAGACCTACTGTAACAACAGCGTCCGACAGTATAGGTTAATGAAACCCACGTTCTACCAAATGTTTTGACAGGAAAATTTAAGCAACCCGTGGAAAAATTGCGTAGATTACAAGACTGAAGATGACATATGTTACCAGCTTCATGCAATGTAAAAATTGCAGTCACAAATCTTGATTTAGCGGCAAAAAGGTAAAAAACCAGCCTTTACTAACGTTCTACCATTTATTTTAATATTACTGTAAGCTGAATCTACAGTTCTGACTTTAACGCATTTTGGTAGAACGTGGAGCTACTTCAGAATGTATTGTAACTGGGATTCCTACCAGCATTCTACAATTGCAGTAACACTCCTGTTGCAATGCAATGCAACAGCTGCCCATCAATGTTGTTTCTAAACGCAACTATTTCTGTCCGCATACAAAACCATGAAACGATCTATTCATTCATGATCACTCCTTTCCAACAAAACATATACAAATAAACCCCCAAAATTAAAATTAAACTAGTTATGTTCATAGTCGAAATTCAGAATACTTTCATTTGAAAATCCCCAGACCCATAGGCCCCGATAACTAATTTTTATGATGCACCTTGTCCAAAAATGTTCAATTTTCTTTCGAAATTTCGCTCCAAAATTGCTCCCAAAAAACTCAGACAATCTTGGACAAAATACCTTGGGACACCCCGTGCCCCCGTTCAATGTTGGCTATAGTATTGCTGTTCAAAGGGTACATTCACTTCTATAGCGCAACATTGGGAAGGGGCGCGGGGTTTCGTGTTATCCCCTCACCTAAAATTCAGTATTATATTTGCAACATACGACAAAGTGTCCCAACAATTTTGTCCAAGATTGTAGATGTATTGCTAAATGCATTACACATATTATCAACCAAAGTATTGAAACTAGCACTTTTCCGACGAGATAGAAACTAGATAAGTTATTCCAATTCATAAGGGAGATTCAAAGGTAGACGTCAGTAATTATCGTCCGATTTCCATACTCCCTGTTTTATCTAAAGTCATTGAAAAGCATGTTCATGTATCACTTTATAAGTATTTGAATGAGTACAATATATTAAGAAAATTACAATCAGGGTTTAGGTCAAATCATTCTTGTGAAACTGCTCTTTTAAAGTTAACTGACGAGTGGATGGAGGCTATTGATGAAGGTAAACTGACAGGTTCTATTTTTCTAGACCTGCGCAAGGCATTTGATTTAGTGAACCATGATATTTTAATAACAAAATTGAAGCTTTACAAGTTTTCACCTGAGGCTATGTTATGGTTTAAATCATATCTAACAGAGAGAAAGCAAAGTGTGTATATAAATGGTTTGACCTCCTCTGTAATGAATGTTTCCTGTGGTGTGCCTCAAGGCTCTATGCTTGGTCCTTTGCTGTTCATTTTATTTATTAACAATTTTGATTTATGTTTGAATCATTGTAAAGCTAACATGTATGCAGATGATACTACATTTTATCTTTCTTCCAATGATTTTAATGAACTTCAGGACAAGCTAGATGAGGATGCAGACAATATTTATAACTGGTGTAAAAATAGTAAAATGGTAATAAATGCTAATAAAACAAAGACAATGCTGGTATGCTCTAAGCAAAGACAGTCAATTTTCGAGAAAAGAGATAGAAGTATTCTGAACATATCCTTGAATAATATCACTCTGAAAAATATTAATTCTGAGGAAATTTTAGGCGTTCATTTAGATTCTAATTTATTATGGCATGATCATGTTAATTATGTTTGTCAAGTTATGAGCAGCAGGATTGCCCTATTACGTAGAATTAAGCCTTTCCTTAATAAGGAAACATGTCAACTGTTTTACTAAGGATATATTTTGCCTTTTATTGTTTACTGTTGTCTTGTTTGGGGTGAGTGCACTGATGGAGATGCTAACAGCATTACTAGGTTACAGAAAAATGCTGCAAGAATAATTATGGATGCCTCGTATCATGAAAGATCAGCTACTTTATTTGAAGAATTGGGATGGAAAACTTTCAAAGAGCATGTAAAATGGAAGAGAAATGTGATGACCTTTAAAGCTTTGAACAATCTGGCACCCACGTACATGAATGATATGTTCACCCATACTGCAGAAGTTCATGATTATTCTTTAAGATCTACCACATCCAGAAACTTGTTTATTCCTAGGGGAACCTCCGAATATCATAAAAAGAGATTTAGATACTTGGCCATAATGGAATGGAATAAATTACCTATACAACAGAAGAAGCAGGTACACTAAGCAGATTTAAATGTCTTTTAAGCAATTTGTAACTTTATCCCCATTTTATTATTCATGATGATATGTTTTATGATGCTGTTATTAACCTTTACAACCCATATATGCTTATTCATTTCATGCTAAGATTATCTTTTACCCGTCTTAGTCGCTTTTATGTAATGTATTTGTTAACCTCCTTTTAACCTTTCTGAATTATGTTTAATGTTCTCTCATTTACATTTGTTTCAAGATTCTATTTTATATTAACATGTGTGCATTTTGGTTTAAATTTTACATTAACGTCCTATTTTAGCTTCTTATGTAATCATTCTCTACGTTGTATTGTAACCATTGATTATCTTTTAAATTTGTTCTTTTATTGTTTTATGAAGGCCTCATGTAAGATAAGCCTAGGCTAAATGAGTCACCCTCTTTAAATAAAGTTGAATAAATAAATAAATATGTTAAGTCACAGTAATGTCAGAAACTCCTGACAACACTGTACCATATTAGGCTACACTTACTGTACCTCCATGATTAATAATGTCAGCTGTGAGTAGTAGGCCTACACTACATTTATCAATTTACAGTAATATGTCAATGACTCACTCAGTCATTTCTGCCTGGGCTTGAATGAAATTCTCTACTAGCTTTTGTTCATGTTGGCAAACCTCCTCAGGATCAACATTGCATAGCTCTGCCAGTTTGTAGATCAAGACCCTCATCCTCGCATCGTAACTCCCGGATTTGAGAGCCAGGGCAAGCAAATCCTGAATGGAGGGATAAGGAGAAGCTAACAAGTTTCTAAAAAGCATAATCTAGGACTTCTTGACATGCACATATTTGTCAAATTTTCTCTAAACTTTCAAAGAAAACAAATTCAAATTCCCTCACACTGATCATGAAGACAAAGGCCTGCTAGACTATTCCATGAAACGTACAGTAACTCCACACCCTACTGTACACATAAGCACACTCTATATAGTTTTAGATCACTTCCATTTTGGATCTCTGATAGCCAGAAAATCATACAGTACATCTGTTTTACTTTTACTGGCAACAGTTAGATGACTCAGACTTGTGGTAGCTTCACATGAAACTATTAGATGTGACTTCCACAGGTCCTGAAACAAGGCTGTGGTTTGTCATACTGTGCATAGTTAAAATGCAACACAAACTAACACATAGATACCACACAAAGAACAGTTTTGCAGGCCTTGAAATAATTTTTCAAATTTTAATGACTTTAAGAGGTTTCCCATTCCCATAGAATCTCTGGACCACATTTAAATCAGGATATAAATGGAATGAAAATTTTGGTAATGTAATTACCCCAGGCCAGTTCTTTGATTTATGTCTCACTAAATTTTACAAATAAAGTAAAAGTAAATGGTTCTTATGTCATCTCTGTGAGAAATACTTTTCAAGTTGATGGTAACAACATAATAAGCACCATTCTTAGAGGACTTACATCCCCCACAGTACCATAATTTGATCTGCATGGTGAATTTTTTCAACTTATTACATTAGCCTATAATTCCTACTTTTAGTCACTAATTTCCTTCACAGATGTCTACAACACCACCATAGATAAATTCAATGACAAATGGACTCAAATACAGTACATATGGTTTGTTGTGTTTTCTACATACCAACAACACAGTGCACTGGTCTTCTTAGGAGTCCAATCAAACCCCTTCACAGGCATCACATACTGTACTTACTTGTGTATGCTCTCCTGCACCCTTTTGAAAATATGTGGGTAACACTGCTTTAGGGCCTAGTTTTCCTCCACTTAAAACAGGCTGTTTAGAATTGGCATATGAGTATGGCAAAACAGAATATTTCATACGAACTACGTACATGAAGAACAAGTACATTCTTGGTCAGACTTGGGTCTTCTGTCAATTTTTTGATGTACAATGCCTGGTTTTCTTGATCTGCGAGTTCCTCCGTCATATTTTCCATCACATGCAGTGAATCCTTGGGCAGTTTCAGATGTTTTCCCAACTTTTTATTAACTCCTGTCTCCACTTCCTGTAGAGGTAATTTTGAACAAAGACATCTGTTCACTGTTCAAGGTTAAACATTGCTGCAATTTCTTTTATAACATTAACACTGAGTTCAATATACAGGTATGTATTCATTAACAGTTTATACTGTTCTAATGTTTTCCCTGAGCTATGAGCTATGACATAAGGGTCATTAGGCTCACCATCCTCAGGTCTACAGACACATGAACATATCCTAGCAAATTTCTATCAAAAGAATAGACACTAGATTTCATTTGCCATCAATGATACAATAATGCCGGCATTCATGAAGTAAATAGCCAGTGGCACAGTCCAACAAACTTGAATGCATCCTGCCCCTATAAGTATGCTTGAAATACATGCATAGGTTATTAAAAACTATTACTATCAAAGCCTTGATTATACAATTGTACGATTCACAGTTACCGCTTAACGTGCCTCGATCATGGCTTGTGTAAGTTGATGTGTAGCCTCTCAACATTTGGTTTGTGTCTGTTGATATGATCAACGTGAGCCTAGACTGCAGCGGCCTACAGTGCATCCTAAAGGCAGACCTTTGCTTCATTCTGTGATTGGTTACACTTATACACCTGTGCCATTCTCCAGGGTACATTAAACCAATGGTGATTGAAACTGCTCCTATGTAAGAAAGTTTTCCTACATCTCCTAAGACTTCATTTATTGGTTTCTCATCTTGTGCTTTGGCAATGCCAGCATCAGTCTCTTCTTTCTTCTCCGCCATTTTGCAGCTCCTTTCAGAACTTGGACAAGAGGAAGAGAAAACAATTAACACATGGATATATATTTCCCATATGGGGTAATGACAAGTACTGTATTGTTGTACAGTAGGCTACTGTGCTCAATGGAAATGTTTTATGAATTGTGACACGTACATTCCAGAAGAACGTACAGCACCTAGTGAATGCTCATGTCACTGTCTTCTACAGGACTACTAAGCACTACTTTCCTGAACGGTCTCCTAAGTTAAGAATAGTTCACTAACCTTAAAACACAAAGTAAAGAAAATTTCCCTCGTGATTTCCAGGTTCTGATCCAGTTTGCATTCAACT
>CM037833.1:33607010-33814483 GCA_021234535.1 Stichopus chloronotus | reverse complement strand
TTGTTTTTGATTCCTTGCCGTAGGCAGGGGAATCTGTGCAGTCCTGATGTCGTGTGTGTGTATGTATGCATGTGTGTGTGTGTGTGTGACGGTTGCTCGTAAACTCTATCTCAAGAAGGGTAACTCTGAGTAATTTCATTTTTGGCATGTAGGTTGCCCATATTGAGTAGATGATCCTTATTGTTTTTGGTGTCCAAATCTTGCATATTAATGAGGTTATGGGGTAAAACATAAAAAATGTTAAAACTGCCATAGTTCCTTATCCGTGGGTCAAGTTTGTTTTAAACTTTACAAGGTTGTCTGTTATTAACAGGTTCACGACCCTGGTGAAATTTAATGCTTATCAATAGAGAGGAAGGGATAATTTTCACTATAAAACAATAATAATAGCCTAAACACCATTATTGTGGTTATTATAAACTACCGTACAAAATGCATATGGGTCTACATCGTGCAATTTCAGTTTTTGATTCTGTTGCACACAGTTAATTCAATGGGATTGCTCCCTACAGTACTGCCTTTGTAACTTAGTGAGTAACTTCTCGTGTGAATAAAGTTGTCCAGAGAGATAGTCTTGGTATGGGGGGTCATGGTGTCAGATAGACAAGGCATATATTTCATGCATTGGAATGTTAATGGTTTATAAAAAAAAATGAAGGAAATAAAAAAAACATCTGTTCTGTCATTTATTTGGTTAATATCAATATCCAGAGGACAGCTGGTATCAGAACGAGGTTTTCTTAACAATCAAATTGGAGTGATTTCAATCATATTTCACAATGTCGGAAAGTATGGAGGAAGCAAAAATATTGAGGAGGAATCATAACTTAGAATGTCAACTTACGAGGACTTTGAGTGTGTTAAAAGCTACTTGTAACAAGGAAGAAATTATTGCCAGAGTCGATAAGGAAAATTTGCAAAAGGCACAGCGCCCAATTTGAGGCAATCGAAGAGGTTTATGCTGATCTGGCTGGGCTTGTTGTCTGATGAAGCATTTGAGCAAGCAGAAAGCTAGATGTTGGAATGCCAAAAGCATTATACTGAGGAGAGGGAGGAAGCATTGAATTGTTGAAGGAGGAAATTGAGTTTCAAATTAGCGTTGGAATTACCTAAGGCAGAAATTCCACCATACGATGGAGACCCAAGAACATTCTGGTCCTTTATGAAGAATTTTGAGGTAATATGGCAGACAAGCTGAGTTCAGATGAGGTAAGGTTGAGTTATTTGATTCAACTAACAACAGGCAAGACTAGAAGCAGCATTGATTACTGTGTGTTTCTTGGAGCTCAGGGATAATGTTGACTGATGTCATACTCATACTGTACTTGATGTGTGGGTTGTATGGCCTGGGTAGGTGATCCCTATTGCTAAGTTTTGGTGGACGTCAAATGTCGCGGTCATTTTAGGTCACCAAAATAAAGGTCATTTTGGGTTAAAGGCTTGTGGTGTATCAAGAAAAATAAGTGCAGTTGATCTTATACTTGTCATGTGAATAATTCATGTTTGTTGTAATATAACCATGTAGCAGGGAATCATAAAGCCTTTTGGCTTTCTGGTTACTCTTCTTAAGAGCGAGAAACCAGTCAGCAGCATGAATGGGAGAGAGAAGAGGAGTGGAAGGATCAAGGTGGCCACGCAGTGAAGGAGTGAACTGGTATTGATTATTAGCACAGAAGGCGTCAATTTCATTTTTAAATGTTTGCTAAAAGAATGGTCATCAGGAGTAGTGGAAATATTGGCAAAAGTGGAGGCAAAGAGATTGACTTGGTCAGCTGGATTGGTGATTTTGTTCCCGGCAGTATCAGAAGGACTGTATACTTGTTACCCTAAGTGTGGAGCGAGAGAAGGCTTGAGAAGGATGTTAACTTTGCTCCAAAATGTTTTAGGATCGGTTTCTTTTGTCAAGTTTCATATATTCACTATGGAGATGTGTAATTTTTTGCAATTTAATTTTTTGTCAATTTCATTTTTGAGTTTGTTAATTTGGTGTTTGAGAAAGTAGGTTCCTAGTAAGATGAAATTGTCTACAGAGCTTTCTTCTGGCTTTAATGGAGTTGAGGAGATCGTTTGTTCGATTCCACTTTTTGTATTTGGTTGAAGGGAGCACACCTCCATTAGCTGTTCCATTGACTACACACTAAATTACTAATGTTTTCCTACCCCCCACAGCCTTGTCAAAGTTCACAACCCCCATAAGCTACCCCTCACATGAAAGCCAATAAGTTGGCCTATTATGGCACAACAAATTTACCATAGCATGGACCGTTTAGATTTTGAGATACAAGGGGAAGAAATTTAGAGGGTGTGCACCTGCTCATATCAATCCGCAAAGTGACGGAAATTAACCCTTTTTACACGAATTATTGAAACAGCCTAAATCACCTCCGATCCATCTAAATTTGTCGTCACTCAGGCATTGACATCTCCCCTTTCATATCCATAAAAATCTGCCACAACTGATCATCTTAACATGAGTAGTTTACACCTAGAATGGACCTACAATTGATGGTGTACTCTCGGTACTACTTTTCTCAGGAGGGCCATACCTCTAATAGAGGTGTGCCCCCTGATTTGAGAGGTGTGTTTTTACAGTATTGAGTGAAGACAATGTTAGAAAGAGAGTGGGAGAGCTCATCAATATCAGAAAAATTATTGAGAGGAAATTTGTATTTTTCTGACAAGAGAGAAATTACATTTTCAATGCCAGTATGAAAATTGGGCCAGAGGTGAATTTAGGAGAGCGAAAGGTGTGGAGCTTAGAACTAAGGGTCTGGTGAGACAAGGTGCAAGAGAGAATATAGTGGTCACTATAGGCAACGTTGTCAAAGACCTGTAGGTTGTGGAGGTTAGTGGCAGTGTACAGTAGTTGTTGGAGACAATATAGTCAAGGAGCTCTTCCTTGGCATTACCTGGATCGATACAGGTTTTTGTGTTGGTATTGAAAACAAGAAGGTTGTTGTCATTAAGTAAATTGAAGAAGTCTCGACCAATAGGCGTGTTTTTAGTGCAACCAAAAAAGGTGTTGTGAACAATCAGATCACCAAGAAGGAGAGTGTTTTTGTTTTTAGCCCTAAGAATGGCGTGATTGGAAGGAGAGCAACCAGGGGGGTTATAGTAAGAGATAATGTGGAGGTTATTGTTGTGCAAGCCAGCAATTAACACTTCAAGGAATTGGAGGTTATTGAAAGTAGAGTCAGTAATATTGATAGCAGCTAGGTTATTTTTTACACCAATCATAATGCCACCTTGAGAAGCGGAGATATCTCTCGTAAATAGGTTGTAACCAGGGATAGTAAAATGTGAGTTGGGATGAAGTTTAGTTTCTTGGATGGAGAGGATATCAGGGTCGAGAAAGGAAATGTCATGCATAAATCGACCAATTTTGGATGTGATCCCATTAATGTTAAGGTGCAATCTTTAATGTAGAGAAGACGTGCTTATCCATCATTGCTGTCGGGTGGAGGGCTATATATGGATGGAGGGTGTAAGGAATGTCGGAGTTTGTCTTTAGTAACGGTGAAGTTCAAGTGGTTGAGAGCAGAGAGTATGGCATAATTGAGGAGAGTTTCTGTTGATAACTCAATGTTAGCTTTCTCAACAGCAGCATTTATGATTTCTAGAGTGAATGTGACAATGTTTAGTTTTTCTTCATTTGAGACTTTGTTTGAGACAATGATTCTATTTGTGTTTGTGTTGTTTGACGTAGCAGAGGCATATGTTTTATGAGTTTGAGGAGGAAGAGATTTTTTGGCCTCTTGAATTTTGGGGCAGCCCTGGTAGAGAGCAATATGGGGACCACCACAGTTGGCACATTGTTTCTCTTCTTTGGGTTTGGTACAATCTTTGACTCTGTGGTTGCCACATCTAAGACATTTTGTACTTTCAGTACAGTGCTGGTACTGGTGACCAAAGCCTTGGCATTTAAAGCATTGAAGGATTTTTGGGGGGTCGATATATTGTTCAATCCGATGTGCGGTGTAGCCTAGTATGAATTTATTTTGAATTAAATCAACTTGGTCTGCTGGATTTTGGAAGGTAACTTTTACTTTCCATGTGGAGTTGTTGGTTTCTTCACTTATGAGTCGCTTAACAATGGTAGGTTCATAGCCTTGGTCGTTTAATTCAGTTTTAATTTCAGATTCTTTGACAATAGGATTCAAGCCACAGATAACAGCACAGTGTTATTTGGGAAGAGAATTTTTTAAGAGTTTGGGCTTTGGATTTCCCAGAGAGGTGTTTTGTTTCCATGGTTCTAGTAGGTATTTGGCATTGGTTTCATTAGATACAGTAATCTCAACAGTTTCGTTTTGGATAACTTTAATGTTAATAATTTCGGCTTTTGGTTTTGCTTCTTTGATATGTTTGGCTAAGTGAATAGGATGTTTCAAAGCGTTGGGGTCGATACCTTCAATTTGGACTTTGGCAGTTTTGGTGTTGGGAGAAGTTGTGGGTGTAGGGCAAGGTGGGTCAGTGAATTTTCTTTGTCTTTTTCTTGAAACGGTAGTCCAGTTTTCTAGGGTGGGATCAGAGCTAATGTGAGGGAGGGGAGCAGTTGCCATGATGGCAACCGGGGAGGGAGGGTGCAATAAAAAATAAATAGATTCTTACCGATACTCCAGTAAAAAAGAAGTAGGAAAACAAACAACAAAAATATCCAAAGGGAAAAAAATATCCCAGGGAAGAAACACAAGGACCAAAATAAAAAAAACAAAACAAACACAGGAAAATGGCGCGAAGGCGAAAACGGAGAGGAGAGAAATTGGAAAACTTGGAACTTTGCCAACTTTGCAACATATAATATAATAACAAGATGAACCTAATTTCCAGTATATATAGGGTCCAAATGAGATTATAGCATATTCTCATAGCATAAAATAATATGGAATTACCCACCTGTCCATTTCCAGCTACAGAAAATATTCTAACGTATGGGAGCATCTTTGTTGCAGTGGTACACCCTGATTGTGCTGCAGATTTGATGGACACTTAACAGATAAAACAGATGATGAATGTCATAATTAGTGCCAGAAGTGATGGTAATATTGTGAGTATATTTTCAATTACTATGTTGTAGACATCAATTGCACTTTCTCAACGGACGTGCAGTCAAAATGCATGCACCATTAACATACTGTTTCCAATGTGCTTCATTACATCCAATTTTTGTGAAGCATAATCCATTTTGATTCCTTGCCGAAGGCAGGCAAGAAATCTATGCAAAGGTGATGGCATGTGTGTGTTTTTGACGCCCTAGCTTGTAAACACGATATCTCAAGAAGGGAATGGTGCTTGAATTTCAAAGTTGGTGTGTTGGTAGTCCATTGTGAGTAGATGATCCCTATATTGTTTTTCATAGAGGTCAAAGGTCATTTGAGGTCACCAGAGCTTAATGTGTGAAAACCTATCAAGGGAGATATCTCAGCAAGCAAATGTTGCTTGAACTTCAAACTCTTATTCAAAATAGCACCTGATGAGTAGATGATGTCCAGCATTTTTTATGGAGGTCAAAGGTTGCGTGAGGTCAGTAGCGGACATAGTTTGAAAACCTTGTAAACATGGTATCTCAAGAAGCCAAAAGTGCTCGAACTTCAAAGTTGGTGTGTTGGTTGTCCATTGTGAGTAGATGATCCCTATTGTTTTTCATGGAGGTCAAAGGTCATTTGAGGTCACCTGAGCCTAAAGTATGAAAACCTGTCAAGGAAGGTAACACAGCAACCGCATGTTGCTGGAACTTCAAACTATTGTCGTTGATAGCAGCTAAAGAGTAGATGATGTCTGTCATTTTTTATGGCGGTCAAAGCTCATGTTAGGTCAATAGAGGACATAGTTTGAAAATCTTGAAAACAAGGTATCTCAAGGAGGGAAAGGTGCTTGAACTTCAAAGTTGGTGTGTTGGTTGTCCATTGTAAGTAGATGATTCCTATTGTTTTTCATTTGAGGTCAGTACGAATGGACTTACGATATGTAATTTACTGTATGGGGTACACATGAATGAATATATATAATAAGTTCTACTGTATCATTCCAAAAATCTGTCATGGATTCAAAAGCCCAACATGTAATACTTTGGAAGTTTTACATATCCTAAATGTGTACATACTGTATGAAGAGGTACAGTAAATGTCACACATATTAAAATAATACATATTTTTTCATATTGAAAACATGCTAAAAATTAGATCTTCAATAGCAGATATTGTTGCTAAATAGAATTTGTTCTCATTTTCTTTCAACTTACAGTACAGTATGGAGCTATTACAGCCCGCTTAACATAGCTCTTCTCTACCCCAGTTGCCAGTCAAGATTTAGAAAGTTCTTTGTTTAAGTCACCACAAGGACTCCCAAGGGAGAAACTTCACTTTTGGATGATATTTTGCCCCTTGCAATTCCAGATCATTAACCACAATTTGGTGTCAGGAACTTTCAATCCACTTGTGAATTACCTCAAAGGTAAAGAGGTCAACACTGTATGTCATCCTTCATTACCACAATTTCCATCAGCTGAGTCAATGAAGTTTGTAACATTGCCAAACCCATAAATAATATGGCTGATTTTGTGTAAAGTGCTTTTGTGTGTATGGAACAATGAGATATTGGCAAGGGATCACAAAGTCATTTGACTTTTTGGTTATCCTTCAAGTAATATGCTACATGATGGGAAGGGTGGGGGGACTCCAAATCTGGTAGTTTCTGTCTACAATGTTTTTTTTGAAGAAGGAAAAACAAAATCATCACGGGAGGGGGATAGCATATCTCCAGAACAGAAGCAGAAACCGATTTGGTAGTTGCAGATGTATGGACTCCTGGGGTCATATTACCATTTGAGACTTCTTATTGGCAAAATCTAGCTTTTGGACATTTTCCTGAAAATAGTAGGGGGTATTGATTTTAAGCCAAGAAATTTTTGGTACTAAATTCACTCAAATCATACACAATCTGGTACTCCACAGGTGCTGATTACCAGTATGAGTTTTTTTTTTTTTTTTGGCATGCAATGGTATTTGAAGGGAGGCAGAGAGGGGGAAATCACCATTCGTATTCTATATACAGTAGCTTTTTATGTTGTGAACTTTGCAGTCTCTTGTAGAGTAAATTACAACCAGCAGCAAGGAAGCAGATTTTCCTTTTGTGGATAGACAACTGTGGTAATTTGTACTACACATTTTTTTTTTGACTACAGATCGGTTTGACATGGATTACTATTGGAACAATTTCAAAACTGGCAGAGGCCTCCACATTGAGTTTACTGTGAAAAGTGTGAGGTATGTCTGAATATTTCCTGAAGGTATTATTCCAGGTTGTCACACCTTCATCAGTACTGTCGCTACTATGTGCAGGTTTTTATTCTTCTTTTTCAACCTGTTTCACTCCACTGCAGGATGAAGAAATCCTTACCAGTTGACTAAGTTACAGAATTCTGTCATTTGCTACTTTCTAGTAGTGATATACCTGGTATAATTGTTACCTATTCTGACGGTGTGAAATTTGCATCTAACGACTGCACCGAAAATACTGAGTATATCAGGAAAACAAGATAGTAACTAGTAAAAACAGTGCCATGTAAAAATACCAATGTTGCCAATTAATACACACACGCTCGCTCACATGCCACGGGTATTCCGATGTTCACTGGTATTGTCTACAGGTCAGAGAACTGACTGACACCTGTTTCATTAGTTATGTAGAGTGCAATGAATCACAACCAATCAGAGATGCAGAGACAAAGAACCAGATCAAAGTCCAATGTAACTGAATTGCCAATATATTCTTACCTTCAGGTAATGGCTTGTGCTCGATTACCCGCTCGTGGCTGGTACCTGTAGATGGTTGCAGTTTACACAGAAAGTACATGGTTGTGTGTAATTGGAATAGTCTGTGATTGGGTTTACAGAAAGTTTTTCAAGCGATGTGCTTGGACCAGGGAATACCTCAGAGTTACATAAATGCTGTGTATGTAATATGTATGAAAACTGCATGGCTTTTGCAGTCCACGCTAAAAATCCAAATCGAGCACAAGTTGATTTAGAATATAAACAGAGTTCAGAGTTAATTCTGGCTGATTACATCATATTTAATTTACAGTTTGCATTAAGTTTACTCGATTGAAATTGGTGTTTTAAGTATAAACTGACAAACATTCTAGATCAAGTATGTACAGTATTGCAGCAAATTTGATTATTAAGTCATCCCACAAACATGTTGTTTACGTGATAATATAATTTTTCAGAAATTTAGCAATAAATGACAGCAATGAAAGAATCACGTCCATGTTTTGGTTTCACACCACAATACCCCACTTTCATTGCCCAGAATTGTTGAGTTACACTAGTGGCTAAAATGACCCACCCATTTATTGTGAGATTTATGTCCTGTTACCTTTATGATTCATGACCTAAGACACCAGATGTTAGTCTAAGGTCTGTACTTGTCACTTTGTCTTTCCTTGTCACACCAATCTGTATCCTTTCAACACTGTTGCCCTCTAATTCTTGTTTTCTCCATATGTTTTGTAGTGGTCCACACTTCAGCGTCATATGAAAGGATAGTTGTGATGCATTGGTTGAAGACCTGTCGCTCCGGGTGGATGAGAAGCATTATGTCACGAATGATGGAACTCATTGCCCCATAGATCACCCAACCTACAGTAGGTGAATTCTGCTTTAAATTTCCTTCCATGGCTTCCTTGCATGTTGGGAGATATTTTGTTTCCAAGATAGGTGCATATTGGTCATCTACGTTCAGCTCAGTCATTTCCTATAGCACCATAACTTTCAACTTTCTGCTGGCTCCACTCATTGTGACATCAATGTGTGTGTGACAATGTTTGTGCATGTGTGTATGTCTGGGTATGTCCACGTACTGTGTGTAAAAGTGTAGGCCTGTGCATATGATGACAGCTTGTAAGCATGATACAGTATCTCAAGAAGGGAAACTTCAGTGAATCTCGTACATGGCATGATGGAACTTCATATTGATGAGATTAACCCTATTGTTTTTTATGAAGGTCAAAGGTCATTTGTTGTCATTTGAGGTCAGAATTTCAACACCTTAAAAAATTCTGTATCACAAGAAGGTTAACTGCAAGGGATCTCTTACTTGTGTGGATTGTCCATATCACGTAAATGACCCCTTTTGTTTTTTGGTGGAGATAAAGGTCACTTGGGGTCAGCAAAAGTCAAAAGGTCAAAACCTTGTATAAAAAAACCTCATGAAACAGAACTGTGACAGATCCCCTACTGCTAAAATTGAGTAAATGATACCTATCATGTCTGTGGAGTTATTTGGGTCATGAGTGGAACAGTTCCTCAGTCGAGACTCTGCTAATCACTTACCTGCAGACATTTTGACAGGGAACAGGATCAATTACCATTTGCTGCTAAAATAAACAAAGCAGAAGATTGCAGTGGACTATTGTTTGGATTGTGGTTTTATGCTAGATCTCTTGTTCTTACACATTTTGTGTCATGATGGGTTTCTCAGGGATGAAATTTAGCGGTCGTCCGGTCGTCCGAGACGACCAAAATTTCTGTAGGACGACCAAAGTTACTACCTCAGGTTGTCCTTTGGACGACCAAATTTTACCCCTGCTCATTTACATTGTGACACAATTCGCACAACCCCACACCGAGATGCAACCAAAATATTTAACAAGCATGAACTCCATTCCAAAACACATCTGTTGTCATTCACAAAAAACCGCCAAAACAACCTGAAATCCAACGTACGTACAACACCCAACAAACAGCCTCAGTGTACGATCATGTTTTAACTGATTTTACTGTACTGTTCATGCACATACTGTACACAGCAAGTACCAGATAGATGACTCGCAGTTGAAGAATTCGGCCATTTTTCTTGCTTTAATACTACGCAATCTGTGCTACGTGCAAGGTGAACTGGCGCAAATATTGTAGAGTTTTTAAACCCCCATAATTTGGGCTAGTCCAAGTAGTATGTAATTCAACCAATCACAGTGCAAAATTTTCCTGCTGGCCTACAGTGTATTTGACATTAACAAAATGGATTGCTCCAACAGAGGGGGGAAAAATATTTTAGAACTGTTTTATTCTCCGGGATTATGTTCTCGCACCGGCGCAGGGAAAAAAAATTCCTTGGAAAGGAGAGTGGACTGGTGGAATGAGTTGACAGTTGAAGCAAATAGATAAGCCACTCAGATGATGAGTGTCGTCTGTTTATAGCATTGGTGTGTGTTCAATAGACACTTCATGCGTACGACTGTCAGATTTTGATTCAAAAGGAATGAATTTTCTAAATAGTAACAGTAACATTCAAGATTAGAAATGCATCATATTTTGATTTGAAACAAACAATATATTATACAGAGATTTTCTTCTATATGATATATACTTAACAGCATCAGTGATGCTACAATCTTGGACAAAATTCCTTGGGACACCCTGCTCCCCCTTTCAATGTTGGCTGCAGAAAAACTGGTCACAGGGTACATTCACTCCTTTAGCGCAACATTGAAAAGGGGCGCGGGGTTTCTTGTTATCCAGTGAAGAAAGATTTTGGAATAAAGTCAGAAAGTATGACAAAGTGTCCCAACAATTTTGTCCAAGATTGTAGATATTGACATTTTTTTTTATTGTCAAAGTGAAAAGGTGGAATTTTACTGGCCTCCTGGAGGAAATCCCCCCCTCCCCTTCCCTTTGGAAAAACCCTGAGCATTACTTTTAAGTTACAAGTCAGTGGTGTAATTTAGCTGTGGAAAGTTTCAACCTGTGTAAGAAAGACAAATAAAAACATGGTCTTGAATGCGCAAAATACACATTTTGCACATTTCTTATTTTTATATAATTTAACTGTAGAAAGTTCAAACCTGTATAAGAAAGACAAATAAAAACATGGTCTTGAACGTGCAAAATACACATTTTGCACATTTCTTATTTTTATATGTCCTTTGTGGAGGACGACCAAATTTTTGGGAGGACAACCAAATTTTTGCAGCTGGTTGTCCTTTGGACAACCATTTTTAGTTGCTTAAGGATCATCCCTGGTTTCTGGTTGTCCACTGTCACCCTGCAATCCAGGAAGCATATTTGTAACCAGTAACTGTATTTGCAGGTGCACTCGGCCTTGAGATACAGTAAGTGTGCAATTTGTCCCTTGCTATGTAGGCCTAAGGTGTCCATGACACGCATACACAGCGACGGCGTCTCTTCTAGTCTAGAAATTTTTCACGACCCACAGATCAGCTGCTTGTGACTCAGCAGAAAACATCTGAGGCCTCACATTTTGGTCTTGACCCATCATTCCTAAAACTTAATGATGCTAAGTCCGAGTTCATCCTTTTTGGTTCACCTCAGCATGCAGTTGCATAAGATTATAGTTCCAACCTCCTTGGTTCCACACATTGTTATTGGTGATTCCTGTGTGAAACTTTCATCTCATGTTAGGAATTTGGTGTTAATCTTGATGCAAATATATGACTCTGAAACACCACATGTCAAGCGTCACACACACTTGCTTATTTCATCTTTGGAATATTGCAGTTGCGTCATTACAGTACCTTACTTTTAGTGTTACTGAACAGATTGTTCGTTGTTTTGATACAGTACATCTCGTATTGACGTGTCCAATGGATTGCTGCATGGCCACCCTAAGGAACGACTGCACAACTTCAAAGTATTCAGAACACCGTTGCAAGGAAAGTTACTCTTTCCAACAAATCATGTCATATTACTCCTATCATGATGCACTTGCACTGGTTACCGGTATCACAAAGAATTACATACACAATTTTAATTATTGTGTACAAGTCTCTGAATCACTGTACAACTTGCTATCTTTCTGATTTGTTGACCCCCCATATTCCTTCCCGTGAGCTAAGATCAAAATCCAAATTTATGTTGACTGAATTCATGGCTAATCATGCATGGAGGATAGATCATTTGTTGTGGCTGCTCCAAGACTTTGCAACACTTTACCTTTGGGTGTGCCTTCCTCAGGTTCACTTGATATTTTTCAGAAAAGATTGAAAACTTACCTTATGCATACTGCATCTTAGTTCTTATTATTTGTTGGGCATGTTCCTGACTTCCTACTTTTGCTTTTTCCATTCTTGGTGTTTTTGTAAAGCACCATTAGCACTTTGGTGGATCTGGCACATTTATAAGTCTTATTATTATTATTTGAGAACTGCTGTGTGAGTTAGTTGTCTTGAAACCGTCTCTAAAGGACTTGTTTGCCTAGTTGCTGCAAAGAACAAAACCGTGCAAACATGATATTATAAGAAGGATAGCTGTATGCATAACTGTCATGATAATCCTGTGGATTGTTCAAATGTTGTACATATTTAACATGTACTGTGTGTGGCCATGTAGTGTACAGTAGGTGATCCCTATATTGCTTTACATGGAGGTGAAAGGTCATTTTGGGTCAAAAGAATTCAAAACGTCAAAACTATTAAGATGGTATCTCAAGAATGATGACTGTGAGGGATCTCATACTCGTCATATGGGTGATTCATGTTTGTTATAGTATTTATCGTATGACAAGGAATCACTGAGCCTTTTGGTTCTCTGGTTTTTGGTTTCAAAGAAAATCATAGCCTTTGTTTGGTGGTCAAAGGTCATTTGGGGTCAGCAGGGGTCAGATTGTAAAATCCTTGCAAACACAATATCTCAAAAGGGAAAGCTTAGACAGGTATGGTGTTTAATATGTAAGTGTACTGCATTGAATACAAAAACTCTATTGTTTTTGGTAATAATGGTTATTTGGGAACAACTGGGATCAAAACATGAAAATATTGCAAACACAAAATCTCAAGCATGCAAGGTTGGACTGATCTCATATTCAGCATGTGTATCAGTAATATTGAGTTCAAGATCCCTTTTGTTTTTGCTGGATGTCAAAGGTCAACTGAGGTCAACAGAGGTGAAATGTTGAAAACCTTGTAAGCACAGTATCTCAAGAATATGAACTTAGACTGATCTCATATAGTATGATGATGTACCATGTCACACTGAGTAGAATATTTGGTACGTGTTATATGTCATGCACAGATACTATTTATCATAGCCCAATTCCTGTTGCTTTAATTATTATGAGCAGCAAAGCTGGGCGCACCATCGAAACCACATGGTATTCTTGAATTCTGGTTGATAGCATGCTACTTTCCTACCTTCCTCTGCAATTAAGATTCTGGATCATTGTCTGAAGTTCCTCAGGAGTGTGACTTGAAGATGAGAATATATCATCATCAAGACACATGTTGGTACAATGTTCTCCATCTGCCAGGATCCCTTTGTGTTCCCAATCAATATTCTCTAAAAAGGCTTCTGGAGCTGCTATGAAAAGCTTTGGGGATACTGGGTTTTCCTGTCTGTGACACCTCTCATAACTTGTAACATTCAATAACTTTTGTTAACAGGTCAACTCTTGCAGTTGGATCTTTGTATGAAGCTTTAATACTGTACTTCTCAGAAGTACCTTGATTCTTAGATGGTTGTTTGTTTTATTGTACTGGTGGAGGGCTGAGCTTTAGATACCATCATTTTTTTGGTTGTCTTTTGCGTCTTTAGTATGAAATAGTGCAGTAAATTAAGTACAATATAGAAACTTAAATTAATGTCCCATCTTACCTCATCATCATTACCAAAGTAATTAGACTACCTTGCAAAGAGACGTAAGATAAGTAGTTATTATTCTTAGTGCTATGACTGAGTTAATGCCTAAAATGGATCCATCTAGTGTAAGGGAACTTCTTCAAAGTACGTATTATTGTATATGTATCCCTCTGCCGAACATTAACACTAGCACTAACACTTTCATCTTGCACACTTTCATGAAGTATGGCTTGAAAGCACTTAATACAGTTATATCTATTTTAGGAAATAACCTGCCAAAAATGTTTTATTGCATATTGGTTTAAATGCAACTGACTGAATTTATTGAGCTGCTCTAAATTTAATGCATTGTCATGGACTAAGTGGTATGTAATAACATTTGTTGCAAACTCTTGTACTATCTATCTTAGGTATTCTTATTCACATTGAAAGAAATCTGTTTTATTTTCTACAGAAGACATTACATCTTTGTGCTGGATTGAACTGGATCAGTCAATTATCACTGACAGATCTGCTGGACAAAGCTGGACAGCATCTGTAATCTGATGTGAGGTATGCTGAAGGATGGAAGTGTGTTACCCTCTAGAATCCATTAGGAATCATAAACTTTGACATAATTATGGTGTTCAAGTGCATGTTTGGATGATTGTACGTTCCTGAATGTATTTGCGATGGATGTGGAATGCACATGATCCAAAATTTGCCATTACATTTGGGTTGCAAATTCTAGCTCTCTTAGACCTTAACCAAACATTTGGCCCTCCTGCAAATACACTGAACTTAGTCAGCTGGAAGAGCGTTGGAAAGTACGTGAAGATAGTTGTGAAGAAGGTGTGAAAGAGATGTGACAAGATTATTGCTCAGGTAACCAACAGTCCATAAATGATATAGTTTCTACATTTTGTAAAAAAAATGTGCTAATAGTCAACCTCATGAAATCGAAAGAAATGTGTTTTGCAGATGTACATACAAAACATGAGGGCTTGCTTTCCTCAAAAATAGTGTGTACATAAAAGAGTCCAATATTGAGCATGCTTCAAAGATCAAAATATCCATATAGGGGTATTTACTGATGACAGTCTACCCTTTCTCCTGCATATTTTACATGTTGTGAGTTTTTTTTGTCATTTGTCTCTATAGTTTAGCATATGTTATATTTTAATGAGGCTGCTAAGTATTTCATGTTGGTTATTCTCCCATATCTCATTTATGATGTGCCAGTATGGTATCATTTTATCTTGCAAAATGACTGAGACACAATGTTTGTAAAGTTCATGGGAAATCTTTTTTAATTTTCAAACTATGAAGGAAACTCTGAATGCATCTGCTAAAGGTGAGTTTATACAGATGGCTACTACAGTTCATACAGATGAGTCACCCTTTACATGCCCTCCCCCCCCTCAAAGTCTAAAAGTGGAATCAAATTCAAATTTAAGAAATAACCATTTCTTGCCACAATATTGGATAACATTGTTTAATAATTTCTTTTTATAAGACATATGTAGTCTTTGATTCCTTGCCGAAGGCAGGCAAGGAATCTAGGTGATGGTGATGGCCTGCGTGTGTGTTTGTAATGCCATGTGTGTTTGTAAATTGGACACCTCCTATCAATTGCTAGTCAGCTGACTTCTTGGACCATGCGATCCACCAACGCACCACTCTTTGCAATAAAGAGGGGTGATGTGGAATGTCATCTGTTGTTGGAGCTTGTGAAGTTTTCCTTTGCCAGCTTTATTTGCACAACCGGTACAGTTGTAGATCCAGAACAACAGCGGCTGTGCCATACATGCTGACAGTTTTGTTGTTGATGAAGTTATTTATTCACATGAGTCATATTTTGCATACCTGTGACCTCATTTATTTTTGCCGTTAATTCATATTGCCAGTGAGGATATGGTGAAAACCTTGCAAACTGATGCATGAAATGATGCACTTTTTGTGTGATGTACAAAAGTAACTATACCTCATTTCAGACATGATGCATACATCAAATAAAAAAGAAGCAGCAAAATCAGCATTTGTAGGGGTTTCTCTTATCCACTTAAGTTTGTTACAGGTAGCAACATATTCTATTGCATTGTTTTACTTCATGCATTCTGTGGGGTTATTGTTGCCAGGAGGGGGCAGTTGTTTGCACACTGTATTGTCTTTTTCAGGTGAACCTGCCTTGTAAATACCACCTGTTTCTTATCCATGCTTTCCATAATTTCTTTAATCTATACCATCGCTGTTGGTACACATGTGTGTATGAATAAACAATGTGACAATAAAGGGAAATAAATCAAATCAGATAATATCAGTTTACTATTTATGAGGGGATGTGTAGAGAGCTGGTTGATAATGGAATATGCAATGTAGAATGTTTGTGTTGTAACACAGATGTACTGTATTTTAATTGTGAAAAATTCCAAATAAATACCAAAGTACAAATAGGGTTACTGTTTGTATGATATTTGCCTTCTGTTATTTTCAAGGAGTGTCTTGTCAAGTATGTTTAGAATAACAAATACCTACTCCATAAACCTTAGAAGCCAAGCTATCTGCAAATAACCACTGCAGAAAGGCAAGAGTTAATGAGCAAGCAAGCATTGCAATAACAAATGCAACTTATGGGCTACATGTCAAATGGGAAATCAGGGTTTGATTGAGAAAATTCACCTTTAGTTGATTTTTTCTTTCTAAACATTGTTCACTGAAATATAGATACGTTGGAGAGGTGTTTGAAGGTAGAAGAAACTCCTAATATTTGTTGGGTACAACTTTCATGTACAAGACAAGACAGCCTCCTCTATACGATGACCAATCACAGCGTAAGACTGAGATGACGTTATTTGAATAAACATAAACCGAATGTTTACGGTTCCCATGCTGTTTGTGCATCGCACAAACGAGTTTAGTGATAGTTGGTGATACATACATCACACGTAGGCTACGTATGAAACTGTTCAGCCACACCTCATCATACCTTGAAAAGGCGATAGTATTGATGTTTGATTCTATGAATATGAATGTCACAGACTTTCGGAGTTCTTCACCGATTTTTTTTAGGAATTTGACTTGTTTCTCGAAATTGTCCACATGCTTTGAGATAATCTTGATCATTTTTGTTAATAGTTATAACTCATTGTACAATACCGTTGGGGAATTTCAATGAAGTAAATTGTGAAAATAAACCATGATTTCCCCTTTAATTGGTATTCCTACTCTTGCTTACTTACAGTAACATGGTGCAGAAGCTACATAAGAATGGGGTATATCTTGTCCAAATACAGTAAAGGATTTGTATTAATTGTACTTCATTGCACAGGTGTTAAACAGGCTGTGAGGGAGCTGACCTGAGTGTTCTTTTTAGGGCATTTGGGGAGGGGGGCCTAAATTATGTTCAGGACTGCTATGCCACTAACACTGTTTTGTGATATTCAGTCACGTAGAGACAGATAAGACTGACAGAGATTGGTATGATACAACAAGTTCAGCTTTAATTGGTTTATATTGGAGAAAATTATAAGTAGTGACATTCAGTAGTAAAATTAAATTATTACTGTAAATATGTTCACATCAATGGATACAGTTACATAGCTATTAGCCATAATTTCAGACCAAGAATTCACATATTGCAGAGATCTATATCTCACACATGCAGTTTAGTAACACAGTGTAATGCTGAGCAAAACATAACCCCATACAAGATCTCTTCAACATGCATAGCAGGCTAGAGGGTTTGTTTATCATGCAATATATTTTAAGACACCTATAAATTTCACCAACAATCCAGCATTTCGCAGGCTAACTTTAGCCAAATGAGCCTACTTGATTCAATTCTAGCTGGCATGAACTTCTGTGCACTGAAACCATTGACTTGGATGATTGCAGCATCTTAAAGGCTGTAATGCATCACCCCAGACAGTTTCAATTCTCCCAACCACCTACAGTACCTCTAGTCCTCCCTCAGCCTGTCTTACATTCCTCCACATGTGTAATCAAAACAATGGATCCCTGTGTACGCTGTGTAATACGAGCTGCTCTGCATCTTTCGAATTTGCTGGCAATCTAAGAGTACTGTAACTTAGAACCAGTTGAGAATTTTCCTTTCAGGGAGGTAAAAATATAGCTTAAGGTGATGCAATACAGCCTTTAATGTTTACATTATTTGGTGGCATTATACTCTGTAACTAGTGACATTTTGACCATCAACCACTTGAAGTGATTGCATGTATACTGAAAAACCAGAAAGATAAGATTATGTATGATCTTAACCTTTACTTTGTTTTTAAATATACATGCAAGGTTGTGCATGGACAGACTACATCTCTCAATGAAGGAAAATGACAATAACTACTTTGAAAAGCAACAGGACTGGCATAATTCAGTAGAGAATAGAAATCATATTTGAAAATCAACGGTTCTTACTTTAATCGCCTACATACTAAATATACAACAGCACAGGCATCACTGGTGTATCAAAAACATACTTCTCAAGTCGTCGCTCCTAGGATGGTATCGAGAATTGTACTAGTGTCTGGTGAAAGGAAGCACTGCATTTACAAATTATCTAGAAACTGATCCATCATTGCGCGTCAGTGACCCTGAGTTGTTTTGAGAAAGGGAATATTCAGTACTAGTATACTTCCCAATTGATTGTTCACAGAAGCACGCGGTTGATTTTAATGAAAATTGTACACGTCAACCACCACATTATTGTATTTTACACTTTTTGTCATTATTAGAAGAATTTGAAATCATATGGCATGATAAACCAACTGAAACCTTTTTATTTCCCCTTATTGTATGAATTATGCAATTAAAAGCCATATCACACTTTTGGACATGAAATTTAAATGTTTTTACTTTTTGCCTATGCACACAATCACTTTAAAACACTAATGTATCAAATGTCACCCCATGTACTCTATATGACAATTTGCTGTATAAACAATAGGTACAATGGTAGATTCATTAATGCTCTAATTGCATTAATTGTGAAGAAAAATATGCATTTAATTGAAGTTTGAATGCTTATTTCCATGCACTGGTGAGAGAGGTTCCTGAACGATGGCACTTTTCTCATAGAACTGCACAGACCACATGTAATATACACTATATGCATGGATAGCCCCTCTCTGACGTCATGTATGGTATTGTATGAACGTATCTTGGGTCCATGTTGCATATATCTACAGACATGATGATTGCCACCATTGTACTCTGTTCTGTCATGCAGGAATCAAGTTCACAATTTCACAACATGCAATATTATGGGGGGTGCATTTATACAAGATGGGGAATTTGTTAGAGAAAATTTATTTTGGTATAACAATTGAAACAGTGACGTAGTGTCAAGTGTATGCATCATACATTACTGTCTGGTATTTTGCCATGGTTATTATACTTGATACATGCATTAAAAGCAAAAATGCAATGTCATGTACTCTGTCTATACAGTCTAGCATTTTGCTACATATTTGGGTATATGTCACTATTCCATGGAACTGCAGTGACTCAACTGAATTACCATTGACACATTGCTAAATGTATCATCTCCACGCATAACATATGCATCTGGCATTTCACTGTATTTATGTTTTTGATACATTTCTATTATGATGCATGGCCATGACAATTCAGTAAAAAAAAATCAGTAACATGTCCCTATGTAACATGCATCTGGCATTTTTCTGTACTAAAACATTTTTGATACATTTCTGTTTTAACACATGGCCATGACAATTCAGTAAAAAAGAAACAAGAGCAACATACCCAAATACCCTGAAGGTACAATTAACAGATTATCATTGTAAAAATAATAGAAACCACTAACCAAGTATAATTATGAAAAATTATCAACATTGTAAGATAATCTGTAGTGTAATTTCATTAAATGGGTCATAAGGCCTGCATGGGACCTTGGACCATAACTTCCAGAAAACCATAAACATGTCATTATGACATTAATTCAAGGAGTAGTAAACAATTTTACAATATTAAAAGAATGGGCCATAGGACACCATCTTGGGCCTTGAACAAAATCGTCTGTACACCCTGAAGGTACCACTAATTGAGTATCATAATGACAAACCATTAACATTGTACAAGAGATTATTTTTAGGAGGAAAAGTATTTTGTAGAATTTCATGCACTGGGCCATACATGACCTTGCACAAAAATTACCATATCACTACCCAAGCATCATTATAGCAGTCTGTCAATTCTATTTAACATTAACAGGAGAAAACGATTTTGCAGTATTTCACAAGATGAATCCTATTGGTCCATCTTGGGCCTTGAAAATCAGTTTGTAGAATTTCATGAAATGGGCCACAGGGTCCACAATGGACTTTGGATTTAAAATTTCTTCAGACCATGAACAGATTGTTATTATGACCAACCATCAACATAACAGAAGAGGATCTGTAGGAGGAGGAAGGGCTTTTTGCAGAAATTAATACAACAGACCATATGGTCCACATGGGACTTTGAACCCAAAATTTCTAAGCACACCAAATGGTGCACCACATAACATTGTGTCTAAGTTTCATACAAATCCATGAAAGCATATGGGAAGAGAATTTGGAACTGAGTTTGAAAATTGGCCTGAGGACCCACATGGAACCTTGAATCCAATTTTTTTTTATATCCCACAATGGTCGGCCACCACCCACAAAACATTGTGTTCAAGTTTCAAACAAATCCATGAAAGCAATTGAGTCAAGAAAAATTTTGAACACTTTTGGACAGACAGATTGAATTCCTTCTTGAGACCAAAATGGCTCACACCAGCTAGCTGGTATGTGCTAAAACATGATGGGTCCCGGATGCAACTAACGTTATTGTCAGATGTCCCTCTATACCAACTGCATCTGACATTTTACTTGTACAAAAATATCATATGTACATTTTTTGCATGGCCACATTGCTGTAAAAAAACAAAATGAAAAAAAAAAATAACATTGTAACAATTGATATAAGTAGAATTGTGCACTTACTACAATTGTATCGAGAATGTTCGATAGTCCCATTTCCACTTAAAAGTGGATGCTGGTTTGCTTCACAGTATTTGGGGACACAATACATCACATATGACTAATGGATCACTCCACCAATGACACCATGTCACACCTGATGTTTCACCAAATACTGCCAAGCATGTTGTATTGGATACATCCACTGAAGAAAGAGAGACCCTTCCTTTTTGGTCTATAAATTGGTACACTAGAACAGCATGCAGCATTCCAAAACACTTACACAGTATTATCACATGTAGCATAACACTGATCCATACTGTCAGACACCTTGCTACACATTTTGTTAACATTAATGACCACAACATTGAGTATAACTTTGCTGCAATATATACTCAATAAAATCTTCACTAGCACTAATTTTAGTTTGAATAGAGCTTCCACACAAGTGAATGGAGTTGGGTCCTATATGATGCATGCAGCTATTTCATAGACATAAACATATTTTCTTTCATACTTTTGAATGTGTACCATAATGCCCACAATATTCAGGTTGAAACTTCGCAACAAATCTTGTATGGAATTGCATTTGCAGTAACTTAACACTGTGGGATGGTTAAATGGGTAGTTTCTCTTTAATTTTGACTAGAAAATGCAAACCTCAGAGGAAGCATCAAATACAAATTGACAGTATTTTAGAACAAAGGATTAAAAGGTATGGGATCAAACAGCTGCATACAGAAGTTTGACGAAACACTGTTAGAATACATTGTACATAAATATAATGATAATTAGGTTTGCAGATGATACTACATATTTTTGTGTAAAATTTTAGAGAAATCTCCTGGCAAGCATTAACTGATCATTATATTAACAGTCTATATATGATAAAGTTTCTACATGTTGTAAAAAGAATGTGTTACTTAACCACATGTAGTTAAAAGAAATGTGTTTTGCAAACACATACAAAACATGAAGGCTTGCTTTCATCTAAAGGAGTATGTGTATAAAAGGGACCAATTTTGAGCATGCTTCTAAAACAAAAATATCCATATAGGACGGGTTATTTATTGGTGTCAAACTCGCCCTTTTTCGTGCATAATTTGCATGTCATGAGTTGTTTCAACTGACTTTAAAGTTTAGCATTAGCATCACTTGGGTAAGGAAGAAGTAAAGAGGCTGCTTCATAAATAATGGGTGAAGAAGTGGAAATGCAACAAATACACAAATATAATATCAGGCTTTATTCATCGTTTAGTGTGTGGCGAATCTTGTTACATGCTGCATCTTCCACTTCTTCAGCCATTCATTATCCTGGTACATTGTTCGAACCTGCAACAAAACAACACATAAAAATACATGAATTCAAATGTTAAAAATGAAAATAGAAACAGCTACAGGTAGGTTGTTGTCAGGACATACTGCATACATACAGTACTTTACTCTACCTTTCATTATTAAATCATTCAATGCTGCTATGTCCAGTACTCACAAGAATATATTCTCCACAGCATCTAGCACAAAGGCCATGATTGGCAGTTGTTTCTGTCAAGAGACTTTCAGTATTTATTCCACCCAATTATTAATGGCCACTTCATCAGTTTCAAGTGTTTCAAACACTCAATGGAAACAAAGCAAATACACAACGTTGTTGAGATTTAAAGACAACAAGAGCCCAAGGGCACTCTGGTTCGTTGCACAGATGGAGAGCATATAATGTTAATTATGAAGTAAAAGCTATGCAACTCAGTGTGCTTTAGAGAATATACAGTATGCATGAAACATGCCTGGAATATGAGGGCTGGTGCACAACCACAGAGCCAAATCTGGTTATTGCAATGATAGTGCACTATGCTGTTGGTAATGACTGGGTATCTCCACATTGCAAAATGAACAACAAAACGTGTGTTATAGAACTCATGATTACATGGAAAACATATAGGATTAAGATGGGCAACTGATCTGTGAATTATTCTCTTGTTATATGTATTGTGCACATACACTTCATTTTATTATCATTATCTGTGAGATTAAATCATGCTGTGACACATGGACCATTAACCGTGTAATGTGCAATGCAGAATGTTTGACACGCAATGCCATTCAACAATGTGTGTTGCTAAAGTTTCATTCTGAACCAGTGACATACAGAATGAGACTTTTCAATTGGGATTTCAATTAATTGGGGACAGTTCATGTACAGGTACGTATTACCTTAGCAGATTGTTGCTACTAATAGGCCCTTGAGCTACAGGGTACTTGTCACAGTCAATATGTTTTTAGGACTTAATTGCTGATGATGAGCCACAGATGAAATGGTGCCTCCCCCTCATGCCCTCTTTGATTACACCACTAATACTGTTTTAGTTAATAAGAAATGGTAATTATTCATGTATGTGACAAGTAGAGGGCATGATTTTTGCCATAATTACAGTATGGTACTGTATTACTGTAGTTGTGTTAGTTATCCTTACTTGTACATGAGGTTTTAGCTTTGAGGGCCAGCAGCTGAAATGTGAGAAAGCATACATATTTTCATTGTCAATTTGTACACATTGTCACCAAAAAGATATATGAGCAAGTAAAGCTCCAAAACTTCTTGCATCTTAATTACTATAGCTACACTATAACTCAGTTGGATGCATGCATATAACTTGTCCTATCTGACACTGCATGGGCCCCGCCCCTGCATTTACTATGAAGGAGTGGGAAATATTAAAAGAAGTCATTGTCATAAAGTCATAGCCTGTAACTGTCATTTTGCAGGTTTCAAGATGTGATGAAGAATAGAGTTTGCATATAGTCAAGTCTCTTTATCACAAAGCTAAGTAGGGACTGATAAAATTTCATTGTCCTATATTTCACTTGTCTCTTCCAGTGGAGATAATAGTAACTGCAGATAGACGCTGAGCAATGGAAATTAATCACACAGTCAGCTATACAGAACCCAGATCTCTAAGTGACCATGCAGCATTTCACAGGTTTAAACCAGCTTTGAAAACCCAGCTGTCCAGCCCTCTGAATAAAACTGGGTTTAAAAAAAGGACAAAAATCAGTCTCTGTACAGTCCGTAATGAGTCACATAAAGAAAGCATTGTAACTCCCAACTGAGCTAAAAAGTTCACTGAATTACAGTAACAGTCTCAGCAGTGCTATGTGACACAAAAATTCATGCCAGGTACATTGACTGATTTGCTTACAGTGCTACTAGTTTGTATGTAAACTCTTCTTGTATTCAAAATATTTCAAATTTTTAAGGTGGGCACCACTTATACCCCTCCTCCTCCTCCAGGCCAGAGGTTCACTGACGGACAGCTACAGTAAGAGGTAAACTCTTCATCTTGCATCTCTGCACTTGGGCACTATATGTCGACCATGCCCATTTAAAGTTGGAGCCTTGGAGGATGGGTAGATCGAGTTTAAGGGGATAAGGGAGATGGGTGCATTGAAGGATTTAAAAAATCCTGGACTACCAATCTTTCATCACTGAAGTAAGCACTGTCTATATACTTGATTATTAAACAAAACAAAATTAATACAGTAACTGCTTACCACTAATTTATTACTTTAACCTCTGAATGCCACAAAACAGAAACAAGATGGCCTAACATAACATATAGTGCCATTGTGGGTTCATTAAGACTTTGGGGAGTAATTTGTCTAGGTCATGCACATTGATTTGATAACGGCTTTTGTAATATTGTATTTCATACCTTTCAGAGGACCATTTGCCTTCTCTTCTTCTGTGTCTTTTTCTTCTCCATCTTCCTCTTCCTCTTCTTTCTCCTCCTGTGACTCTCCCTTTTCATCTTCTTCCTCCTCTTCCTCCCCTTCCGCCTCCTCCTCACCTGCCTCTTCTGCAGACCCAAGCTGGTGAAGGATGGCAATTGCCTTTGTGTGACAGAAGACATTGTAAATATACATCTCATCAGATTTCCAAGCATAAGCACAAGTTGAATAATCTTTTTCTCACACCACTGCAGTTGAAAGTGACAACTCACTTCATAAGCAGAACAGGCTTTTCTCTCACACATTCCATAATTCTTTACTTATGGAGAGAAGGACATATTACGACCTCTTTGTTAACCTTATACTTTGACCATTGGTGTGCATTTCTCCAGTGTGAAGGTTATATGCAAGGAGCCAATTTCCTGTGTGAAGGTGTGAGGCCACTTTGGTAACTCGAAGCCATCCCACTCTCAGTTCTAGATCTCTTTAATCAAGTCCGAAAATGTAACGCTGTCTGCAAATGTAACGTTCAAGTTTGAATGTGGGTTACCGCCTGCAAAACCGAAGGTCCGCGAGACCGAAAGTGAATAAAGATCCGCTAGATTAAAGGTTCCAGTTACCGAAAGTGAATTAGAGGTACCATTAGGCGGTAGGGTTGGGCGGTTAGGGTTTATGACCGTTTGAATTTCGGGGCTAATTAGGGGACATTTATTGAACTTATGTGAACCCATCTGAACTTATGGGACATCAGTATGAACTTATGTAACCCTTTTTTTTTTTTTAACTTATGTGACCTAAAAGTGAACTTATGGAACCTTTGAAATGAACTTATGAGATGCCTCATGAACAAGTGGGATACTTTCTGAGCTTATGGAACAGCTGAAAAATATATTCAGTCCAAAATGAAATTTTGGAACGGTTGAGGAACTAGTCTTTTTTGGTCTCGCGTACCTTATTATCTCATCGCCCTGTAGGGGCTACATGAGATATTGTAGTCACTTGGCTAGTGGAGCTATATATTGTACTGTGCACCCATGGGAGAATGGTTGCCATGGAAACGCTCGGGTGAGTAGCGGCACCCCACGGGTACCCCATGGTAGAGTGACCATGGATACAGGAGGGTCCTGTTGGGTGGTATAAATGAAAACGGGTCCATGCCTGTGTGTGTGCGTGTGTGTGCGTGAGGGTGTGCGCGTGCGTGTGCATCTGGACCTGTCCCAATTGTGGTTTTTCCAGAATAGTTTGAAAAGTATACGTGCAATTAAGTTGAAACTTGGTAAGGTTGTGCATGATGCCAATACGTGCAAGATGTATTAGTTGTATGGTAAATCAAGTCAAATTTGCTGATTTTTGAGAAAAAAAGCCTATTTTGCCCCAAAATTGCTATTTCCAGCATATCTTGAGAAGTATTTGAGCATTTAATGCAAAATTTGGCAAAAGTTACCTGAGAATGAAAACTTTCAAGGTATATCACGTTTGTAGTAAAGAGAGTGAAATTTGCTGATTTTGAGAAAAAAAGCCAATTTTGCCCCAACATTTGTATTTCCAGCATATCTTGAGAACTATTAGATCAATTAACTTACAGTTTTGTAAGGACTTACCTGAGAACACATTGTTCAACATAATATCACTGTAATGGTAAATAGAGTCAAATTTGCTGATTTTTTGAGAAAAAGAGCCAATTTTGCCCCAAAATTGCTATTTCCAGCATATCTTGAGAACTATTAAACCAATTAACTTCAAGTTTTGTAAGTACTTAGCAATAAACTATTACAAATTCCCATGTGCAGGCCCTGTATTGAATCAATGTGCATGTTGGCGATGAGATATGCAACTCCATAGATAGCCCTCTTGTTTTATTTTCAGTCTCGCGGAACTTATTTCATTTTCGGTCTCGTGGACCTTTGGTCTCACTGACCTTATTTCATTTTAGGTCTCTCAGACCTTCGGTCTCACGAACCTTAATGGAGGTACCTTCACAAGTGAAACCAGTTACAGCTTCACCCATATGCTTAAATGCAATTTCAGTCTCATAGGAAACCCCCTCAATGTGGGCTCATTTTGGTGATATGGTCAGTGAACATAAAGGGAAAGAGAGCAGGTTTGACCAGTCCCTTTATATATTTACACACAATTTACCTCCCTTGATTTCAAACAAATGCTAGACCACAAGGAGTGATGTAATTACAAGACTTTGGAAATGATCAAAGTTGAGAAGTTACTTTATGTAACCTGACATTGTTACATCCACCGTAGGACATGAATGGATGAACAAGCTAGTGAATACTATGGAATGAGAGCAATTATACTTACAGCCTCATCACCATCTTCATTTTGGTTGGACCATGCTGAAGGAGTGAAATGCAAGTCTTTAAGAATGATATTGATATGAATTATCTTTCTGATTTATATTTTGTCCTGTACGTTGATTATCATGGTAGTCACGGATGTACCATTTAGCAACATCGGAGTGCAGATCTGCAGTTTTACAGCATGTAAAAAAAAAACGGTTTTATCATTTGTCGACTACTGTAACTAATGAGAGCAATATCCCTTAGCTCAGTGGAATACTTAATAAGTATTCGATAAGTATTCAGCAAGTATTCGAACGCTTAAAATAAGTATTCGAACGCTAAGCTTAGTCTTCAAGAGATCCGAATACTAGCTGCAGGTCATCTTGAACGCTAAGAAAAAATGCCCTTAGTATTCATTTACATAAAATAAGTATTCGAACGTTAAGCTTAGTCTTCAAGAGATCCGAATAGTAGCTAGCTGCAGGTAATCTTGAACGCTAAGAAAAAATGCCCTTAGTATTCAGATACATAAAATAAGTATTCGACTGAACGCTAAGCTTAGTCTTCAAGAGACCCGAATACTAGCTGCAGGTCATCTTGAACGCTAAGAAAAAATGTCCTTAGTATTCAGATACATAAAATAAGTATTCGAACGCCAACCATAGCATTCAAGATCTGAACGCTTAATGTCCTTCAAAGAATATGTTGTACTTACAATTCAAACATGACTCAAAGTATATCAAACATCCAGCATATGCATTGAAAATCTGAATGCTTATGTCTTTCAGAAGTACTCAGAACCCAGAAGTGCTGCATGCCCTGTTTATGTCATTCCATCCCTCACACAGGTTACTCTACACCACTACAGGTATGTGCATGCCGGACCACTTTACTGTCATTTTCTGTCTGATCACAGTATCAAAAATGACGTGGTGGTCATGGAAGTTCTACCGTACAGTGTATCTATTTGTCTTGTGTATTGAGTCAGAAAGTGACTCGATCAGACATGAGGAATATCAAGAAAGAGTGGGGCAAGTGATTTTGAATAACCTTACAAAATAAAGTACAAACGTTGTCATTTAATGCTTGTATTTGCTTCCAAGTAGAAGAAAAGACAATTTTTTCTGCATTTTGATAAAAGTTAAATTTATGTCTTAATTCTGCAGTTAACAGGTAGTCAATGTTCCACTAAATACCACATCCAAAGATATGGGGCCCCATATGGACAAACATATGGGACCATACATGTCTTTGCACCCAAAATCTGTGAGGGGCCAATATGGATCAGCTGACCCAGATAATTACCATATTTTATGGCCCATATAGGATAGTTCTGGGTTCTATGTGGGCAATTACATGTCCTATATGGGAACCATAACTATATCCCATATGGGTCATATGGTTATCTGGGCTGGCCCATATGGGCCCCTTACAGATCTTTTGTGTAAAAACATATGGGAGGGCCCCATACATGGATTCACCTATATCAGGCCCCATGTGTGATCTAGCCGGGCCAAATGTTACCAGGGGAGAAGCCTGTATGTCTAAGAATGTTAAACAATACATTTGGCTAACTAATATGCTATAGCCAGGCCCCTAACTACAAATTTAAAGTGCCATTCATTTTAAGTAGATGTCTAGCCCTAATGTTAGGCGTAACAATGTTAGGCTAGTATTAATCACTTCTGTGAAATTGCTTTTGCCTTTGCGTAATGAGTAGACAAATTTTGTGGATCATCCATGGTTTTACCTCTTACAGTATCTAGATGATCATCAAGTCAAAAAGAAGTAACAATTAAAGCAAGACATAGAATTAATCCCATGGTCCACTGATACCTCTTCAGTCTTTTGAACTTGAGATCATAAGCCTTCATTCTCACGCTTGTACAGGCACCACTAACACTGAACACACTGCACTATAGTCTGATAGTACTGTAGTTGTATCTAGCTGAGCTGCAAATTGCATTGGCAGACGACACTGCCCATAGCAACTAACATTCCACTGAGTAGGGTCTGTAGCTATCATATTTTACAATTTAAATGCGAAACATCATTTTTCTCTGTATTAAAATGAAGTGGTAGTTTTTAAAATGTATAATAGTGGATAAAATATGTTTTAAACATTTTTTTTGTAATTAGAAATAATTTAACACAAAAGTAATTAACCGAATGAAGATAAGTACGTGGCCACACAGTCTGCAAGGCGGTAAGCACAACATAACTAAATCAACAAAGTGTCAAAAGTGCTCATCTGTAGTCTGCTCGCTGCTGCATGATGATAGCTCATTTTACTAAGCTCTTGATTTCTAGTTGTCTTCATTTCAACAGTAGTAAGGCTTAACAGTTTCATTTGCTGCAGATCTTGGGTTCTGTGGAACAAGAAATTTAGGCCTCATTCATTCAAGGGTCGACTGAATTCAGCTGGCACTCTCAATACATACAATAGATGTGTAGCGTAACAGTAATGCATAGTACTAACATTAGGCCTAGGCATAATACAATTCCATAGGGACTAACAACATTAGACCAAGGTCTAGGCTTGGACCTAAGTAGAAACGCTGGGCCTAGTTCAGCATGCTGACTAATTCCCCTGATGTGCATAGGCTTAGGACCACTATCATTAGGCTAACTAGTAATAAAGTCATGCCCTGTATGTTAAAATTGGCTGTAGCCGAGGATACGTGGTAGATAGGCTATGTGATCAGTGCCACCAATCAGGCTGCCATAAGCTATAGATAATTTAGCCTATAGATAATAGAGCCAGTACAGTAGTAGGCCATTTATTACTAGCTGGCTAGTACTAGAGGCCTGCAGGGCTAGACAAAAAATGTAAAAGCTAATTCAAGTTGAACAGGCTATATAGGGCCCATACACTCAGTGTAACTTGGAATGTCACTAACATTAACACAGTTGCAGGAAGCTTCCTCAGAAAATCAAAACGTACGTTCCCCTATTTTCGTGCATCCCTATTTTCGTGAAATCTGTCATAAGCTCTTTGTGTGCTTTGCAACAGATACCTGTAGAAGACATTTTAGTACTAGGCTATACTGACCTGTCACTAATTTCCTTCAAAAGGACCATACAGTGGGCCTAATTTAGGTGAAAATGCGTCACTAGAAACCATAAAATGATACGTACCTTAACTATATTTCATTGTATTAGTATTAGCATTTCCCCATAGTTTTGGTATCATGACACAATGGGCCTAGCCTATACTGAATGAAATCGCTGTATTTTTCGAGAATGTCCTTCCAACTGCAGCCTAATTAATGCCTTTACTATAAGTAGCAGTAGCAGGACTGAAGGTTTAAGCATACTTAATGTGTGCAGTTTGGGGGTCAGTTTAAAAGGGGGAGTTAGAAAGGTTGCGTATCATTAAATTGCACGAAAATACAGGAACGAACCCAGTGCTGACAGGGTGATGCAACATAAACTTGATCATCCCCTCAAACGTTTAAGAATCAACTAAAAGTTTCAACTCTAGCAAGGTAAGGAAAGCTGTCAAAAAGTGTCAGTGTACTGCACATCTGCTTTTCCATTAAATTCTATCTTCAATTAGGGACTTGCTAGTTATTTTCCAACTTTGTTTCACAAAATACGGGCTTCCATGCTACTACTATGCAGGCCCCAAGGTGTTACGTCAGTTCAGGCCACACATTCACAAATCCATCTTAAAGGTCATGCCCCCCTTAAATTTTGTTGTGACCAGGCTCTGAGAAGCATCTTTCCACAAAATTATCAATGGCCACTTCTGGCTACCATTTATTATTGTTTCTCACCATTTTCAAATAGGCCTAGACCATGACTATATTTTGGTCTTGGATGAGTGAAGTTTGGCCTTTGTGTAACATGAAAATTGAAATGGTTACAAATATTGAGGCCATGTTTCAGAGTTGAAACTCATCAGTTAAGTATGGCAGCATTTATTATTGTCTAGACTAATGTGAATAATTTTCCTTGTAGTATTGGACAACCTGTTTACAGATCTGCTACATTGGCCCCTTTTCCTTAGCTATAACCTAATCATCTGCTGTAAAACTAGTAAAATTGCAAAGAGTTAGCCTACAACTTGTACTATGCATGCGTTTATTTTGTCACTGGTAATAATTGTAATCTTATGTATTCACTGAGAAGTTAGAAGAACAGTCCATACCATTCACAAACTCCTGTCACAAATGGAGAATATTCAGTTATTAAGACAGCACACCACCAAGTAAGAGCATCAACCAAACCACTTGGTACAGAAAATATTGTAATTGCAATGAGTTTTACATTGAATAACATTGGAGGTAAATTATCTTTATGAATAATTCATACTCTAGGCATGACGACATGAAGGTCACACGATGGTTTTCTTTGCTTTTGTTTCTGTGCAACTTTACTGTCATAGTTTTCATCCACCTCTGAAATAAACTGGCAGTTTTCATCGACTAGGAGCAGATTGTGGGTCGTCTGTCTGTAGTAAACTGCTTGATATTATTATGGATTTTACATGAATATTTTGTACCTGTATCTCCCTAACCTTAGATACACGTTACAACTTACAGTACTGACTATTAACCCTTTCACAGCCAGTGTCCATTACTTAGACACCACCCCTTTAAGCCTTTTTATATATGTAGCACACAACCTCAAAACAGATTTGAATTGTGTTCTCTCTCCAGCTCTCTTCACAACATTTTCATAACATTTCTTGGTTTTTTCATTAACCATCCATTCAAGCTTAAACTTGAAAGCAGCAAATTCTACAGCCTTGGAAATGTATGTGGAAAAAGGAGACCCCAAAAAAGATTTTGTATAAAGAACTAAATGCACACACCTTCTGCACAACAAGGTGGGATGATCAAATTACAATAAAAAAATGTTTGATTATGTTAGTCAGGTATACTTAAATCCTGTGTATCTTTCAATTCACAGTGGAAAAGCAATTTGCTAATGCAGTACTAAAAAGTAAACTGCTATCCAGTACATGTACAGAGCTGTACTTTAAAACGAAAAAGTAAATTTTCTGAGGCACTGAAAGTCCCATCCAAAGGTTTGAATTTACCTATCAAGAGATAGTAAACTTTGGTAACCACGGGAGCAAAACTGCCATACACTTGTAATAGATAAAGGGTTAATATTTACAAAATGATATGGAGCAGATTTTGGAAATAGCTTGAGACCCTGGTTTTCAACCAGAAATTTTCACAAAGTGCACAACGCCAGGAGAGATTTGAAGATGAAGAATCATTACTCATTTATTAGCCATCAAATCAAATTTGTGAGACATTTAAGAAACTGAAATACTTCTGTTACTTCAATTAATTGTTTGCTGTTGTGATTGCTTAAAAAAGATAATAAAATATAACTTTATTGCCAAAGACTGAGAAATTCTGTTTTCTGGATTAGTTCTTAAATCAGTGTAAGTAATTCTAAATGTAATTCTGTTTCATTATGCATTGGATCCATATAACCATTATAGTGCTGTAAGGAATTAATGCCCAAATGCCATGCTTAACATTTGCCAGTGAAGACTAGCTAGCAACCTTTAATTAACATTTTAACGTACACTATGTTGTTCATGGCCCTATGCGCTAAGCTCATTCAATAATTCGGTTCTGATCAAGGATACGCTTATAGCTGACATTTGAAGGCTTTAATTAGCTAAGCGTTCAAGTTAGTATTCGAATGCTTAACTGGTGCTCAGCTCAGAAGAACGCTTAACGAACGCTTAATGGCATTCAAACACTAATTAGCATTTAAGTATTCGAACGCTTAGCTCATTTAAATAATTCGGCTCAGAGGAACGCTTAACGAACGCTTAATGGCGTTCGAACGCTTATTAGCGTTCAAGCTGCACTGAAACCTTTTCGAGGTACATCAATTTGCCATGCGTCCTGCCCATGTACCTGCTTTCACTGCCTGACTGTCTGCAAACTTATATAAATGTAACGGTGTCGCCTCCGTAAAAGTGGTGTCGCAAGGAATTAACTGTTAATGTTGCTTTTCTTCCTGCTTTCGATTTGGAACTGAATGTGAATGTACACAAATAAACATTTCTGCGAGCATCTTTAAGAGTCCAGTGAAAAAAGAAAGAAAAAACAAAGAAGACACTTCGACCATCATGCTATTCTCTCAATGTACCATACCAAGAAAATGCAGATTCAACTTAAGCTGGAGTCGTTAAAATTTGTGTTTCCTTACTGGTTTCGCTCTGTTCCGTCTCTAAATTTTCTAATCAGCTCTCTAGACGCTATTACATGTAAGTTCTAACACACACACGCACTCACACACACACACACACACACAAAGCGTTAAAGTTGCAAAGTTGGGTTTTTAAAACTTCACAAGTTAAGCTCTTTTTACTTTTTTGGTATTAGTCTTCATGATCAAGCTGTCCAAGCTCCTACATTTTTTTCCGGGGGGGGGGGGGGGGGGGGTTGGGAAGAAGTTTAGCTAGAATAGCTAAATTTTTCAACGGTTCCCTTAACTATCAAGGTTTGGGTTTTGCTCCTTCTTTAACTTTTCAGATCAGGTCACCGGATGCAATTGCAAGTAAGTTCTACGAGAAAGCCTTAAAATTCGGTTTTAAATCGTTTCATAACGCAACTACAGAAATTTTAAATAAGAAATGTGTTAGTTTTTTATGATCAAGAAATTCAAGTCCAACCTCCTTTCACCACTCTTTTTTTTTTTTGGCTGTTGAAGTTAGTGACATTTTTTATGAATAGTTTCCACCGATTCAATATTCCATGTAGTTAGCATGTGATACGCGGAAAGGTCTTAGTGAAAACAGAAGCCTCGCAGACGTAGGTCTGTTTTGAACAGAGAGCCAGTTTTAATGAATACACAAACGTTATAGACCGTCAAACCACCTACCACTTACAAATACACATAATGCCCTTAAATCGTCTCTCGAGAAGACCTTTTTCTGCATGGCAGAACATGACGTGGTGTCGAGACATACCATAACGCGATGTAGAGGGGTTAGAGTATAAAGCCTATTGTATTGGTGTTTGAAAGCAGCTCACAACAATAGGTGACTATTATCATGATTTCTTTGTGTACTGATTGTTAGAGGAAGACAATAGTTGCAGCTTGCGAACAAAGGCAGCCGGAACAGTGAGGCAGCTACTGAGACAAAATTTACCAAGAAACAAAAACGGTGAACAGGGAGTAAAATATCGCACCTTACTCTGTACTATTTCTTTCCTTTGTTTCCTTATTATGAGTTTCTTGTATTCAATCATCTTCTTCCGTGTAATTTCAGATCAGGTCACTGTTTACTTGTAATTCAAATTGCATTCATTTGCATGCAATTTGAAGTGCCGCAGTCTAATACATTTTTCTCTTACCTGAGGAGGATTAAGATGAGGTATCTTCGAAAACGTTTGTAACAAACGATGACTAATTCCGTTAACATTTTCGTGTTAATCTGCTCTTTCATCTGGTTCTTAAAATGAAGCAACTTACTTGATCAAGTCGTTCAAGTGCTTCCCGTTTCCATGGACCTTGTTTTTACCAGATGTAGGTGATATCTATTGATGGACAGTTTGAAACCGATTCTTTATTCCACGTATTTGACACGGAAGGTCTAAAAGAAAAAAAAAAAAAAACCTTGGGGACTAAAATCTCTACGGCTTAAATTCTGTTTTTATTGAAATCGAATTCATCCACTTTTCCAAAGCAACTTTTTGGAGGAAAAAGCACCCTAAACTCACAGAATTCTTGCTATGTGCTAAAGTCATGCCTCGAGAAGACCCCGTGTTTCCAATATAGAACTTGGCGTGATATCCAGACATACCATAATGGTTAGTGTGTCCTCTCAAAAAAGCATTAACATGTATGATATCATGTGAGGATTGGTTGGGAAAGCGATTTTGCAATGAAAACTTAGGTTTTGAATTCAAACACATTTAATTCTTTGTAAATTATGGATTAAGCCTCTTAATTAAAGTGGGCGAACTTTGTAGCCTCTCACAATCGATGATTTTATCCTTGGTATGATAGTTCACTCATTGTAACAGGAAGAAAGCATATCTCTTAGATATGAAACAATTAATTATACTCCTTTTTTCAGGCATCTGTTCCGTTCAAAAGCCCCCACAAAGTTATCGGTATCAACTCCATGTGCCATTTTAAGGTGGCACAAACACCCTAATTATCCCATCAGGTAAAGTCCCCGCATGAACGTTGCCTCCTCCAACCCCCCCCCCCCCCCCTCCACGTCTCGCCTTTCTCTATGCCAACATGAATTAACTGACGGAGTTCGGTAGCCAATCTTTCGTTAATTGAATGCATGAGTTATACACGTTGTGGAGGCTAAGAACAGGGTGACTTCAAATCTAAGTAGTGGTAACATGGAAGGGTAGCTGACATGAATCTGGGAGGGTTAGTCCTTTTTGACTATCGTCGGAAACGTTTTTCTTACCCGGTCTCTTTTACAGATATGTTGCGATCGACACAAATCACGTAACATTACATTTTCTACAATTCGATGGTGGAATAGGAGACTTTACCCACCCCTCTCCCCCCACCTGGAGAAATTCCTCAAGAATCCACTTTTCATCAATCAAACTCCCTCTTCACTGATGAAATGCGTGATAAGTTTACGCTTCCCATTAATTGAAGTGGTAGAAAGTACTCGGAAACAGGAGCAGGTCTTTTAAATAGTTCCACATGATCGTGAACCCTTGCACACGAGCATTTCCTCTGACCTTCCAACACAGACAAAGCGATAAATTATTATGAAGGAAACCAAATGGGTGTCACTTTTCTGTAAGACTAAATAAATGGTGAAGAGAATTTGGGGAAAATTTATTCATTCTGGGAAGAGACAAAAAAAAAATAAAGACAGGATTTAGCGATGAATTCATTTGACGATTCTTTTATTATGGCGTTAACGTATACACTAAATAATAATAACAATAGTAATGACAATGATAATAAAAGGGTCATTCAGAACAAAATAGGAGAGATTACCTCAGATTAAATGGTTGTTAAAACAAAATCTATGTACATCAACAAGACTAAATTGTTTTTTACGAGAAGAATACTGGATACCAAATAAAAACTAGAATTTACTTCAACAAATAAAAAAAAAAAAATGAAAAAGAAAAGAAAAAAGAAACAACCTGTTAAACATGATGTGTTGTCCACATGAAATGAACTGATTTACATCTCTATCGAGAGATCAGGCAAGGGGATGGTGGACGTGGTGCGCTGCCTACCTGTTTCACTACAGAAGTGATTGCTACAAATGTGCAGTCCATAAGACAGAGAGATCTTAATGCCAATTTTTTTATCACATATTGTGAGCAAATTTTTGCCCGGATCATTAATTCATTACACATCACTTTTTCCTACAGAACGTTCCACTTTGAGGTGGTGGCAATGTTTTTTTTTTTTTGTTTTTTCACTAAAAACGATTTTACTATCTAAACTTGTATTTAGCATGGACTGAGTTGTTAACTTTGGTTTCTTGTTTAATGTTGTCTCCATGTTTTACTGAGGGTTTGTACACATAAACAATAAAAGAAAAGTTTCCAGGACTTTTCCAGGCTGCCACTAGCACCCTTAAAAGTCATAGCTTATCTCTACCTTTAGGAAAGTTGTCAGCTACCAGGGTACCTCAGGTATCCGGGAAGGACTCGATATTTTACTACCCAGATCCAAAGATACTATCTTGCTTCTTCATACCGTAAAAAACGACACAACCATTGTGTGAATACACTGTGTAAGAATTATGCCTTCCTATACACAGCAAATCGTTCAAAATGGAACTTTCTTCTTTTCTTGAGAAAAATCCCTGGTCCAGTTAATGAGGTGTTGGCAGGTGTACTGTAGTAAGATAATGCCACACAAATGTTGTGTACGGTACTGTGGTAATGCCAATGTGAACGATACCGGTCATATTTTGATCGGGTACCCGACATGTATAAAGGAAAATGACCTGGTTTTGATTTTTAGGAATCAATGAAGACACAAAATGACAGGTTAAATAAAGCTTTTCCAACGAGTCAATGGAGCACAATGAGTTAATCATATTTTAACAAAGCGTAACTTCTGTGTGGCACCTTTCACCTTACTGGCAGGGGGGGGGGGGGGGATGCAGGGCAGCTGGCACAATCAGTCTCTTATTCACTAGTTGTATATCATGCACAAACACTTTAAACAATGTGCAACCACACACTGATCACAAGCAAAATATTGGGTAGTTTACTGTGGAAATGAGACAAATAATTTTCGGGTACTTTTCCAGGGCGTGTCACAAGAACAAGCCATTCGAGGTTTTCCGAGACCTTGAAAAATTGACCAACGAAACTCCAGGACATTTCAGGTTTTCCAAGACCCATACGAACCCTGTTTTATCTTTGTGAGATGAGATTCCTAAATGTAGATATATTAATTACAGCTCAACACTATGACAAAAAAAAAATCGTGTAAAGAAAAAACATCACCATCATCATCACCAGCAGCAAATTGCACTTAGCCAAATCAATGGATTCCGTTCTCTACATAACTTTTTTCCAGATTGACAGAAAATCACTAGGCCAACATTTTCTGCCAACAGACCTCTGACTTACCATCATATAAAGCAAATCACTGTTCTCATTTGAACACTTTCGAGGCAATTTTCTTAGCACAATTTCAGAAAATTCACAAATAATGGAGCATCATTAAAAATGCTATGTGAACAAAATGGAATTATTATGAGCACACCATGTTAACAATTTCTTTTGTTCCCTTAAAATTAACCCTTTCATTACAGAAAATAATGTGATAAATCTGGCTTATTGGATAAAATTTGTCGCTTGACATGCACTGTGAGGACAGTACAAGTTTTACAATGCTGTCGCATGCAAAAATAAATAGTATAGTACACACATAGGTAGGTGTAAGGCTGGTATTGTGTTTCCATAGAACGGGATTGGATACACTATCTCTACAGCTTGGAATATTGTGTATCATTAATAGTTGGAATACATACTGTTGGTGATGGTGGAGGATACAGTAATCAGAATCAAAGTAAGTAGAAACGGGATGCCAGGATTCATTGTACAGCTCCCAGAAAAAAAACAACCCACAGACAACAAAAATACAATAGGTATTGCAATGTGGTTAATCCTTATGATATGTGATTGAAAACACAATAGTCTGTTTCATGTCATGTGGCTGATTTCCTGGGGGGGGGGGGGAATAAAAACTAATCTTAAGGTCAATATTGAAAATTTGCATTAATTGTATATTCTAGGTAGGCTACAGTCTACGTGTTAGAATGAGCACGTTGTGCATCCTTGGATGTCTAGTCCATATCCTAGGATACCTACAGTATATATCCTACAATCTACATAGTATATCATAGGATGACTGCAGTCTATATCTTAGGATATCTACTGTGTATATCCTAGGATACCTACAGTGTATATCCCATGCAAACTACGATGTATATCCTTGGACACCTACAGTGTATATTCTAGGATAACTACTGTATATCCTTGGATAAAGTACACCGCATACTCTGCAACACCTACAGAGTACATTGTAGGATAACTACAGTCTATATCCTAGGGTATATACTGCATACATGCTGGGATATATAGCCTATATCCTTGGATACCTGCAGTGTATATCCTTGGATGGCTACAATATATTGTACAATTACTGGCATTGAGTGCATTACAGATAGAGAAGGTAATGAATGTTTGCACATCATATTTATGTCCAAGATTCTGTTAGAGTTACCACGGAGACACTCACGGGCTCTTGTCTAAAAGACCCACATACACTGCAATGTATTTGCAGATGTCCCTAATACTGTCTATGTATGGAAATTCTGACCAGCTGTTGACAATTTAAGCAGAGCCTTTAGAGTTGTACAGTAGGCAAAGAGCCTAACCAAAGACAAAGTGACTTCATCAAACATGTAAGTGTATCACAATGAGCACAAGGATGCTACTGTCTTTGGTTTTATCATTAGTTACGTCAGACACAAACAGAGTTTAAACTATCATCGATCATCCACTGTCGTAAAAAACAACCTGAGAGATGCTATTCTCAGGTCATCCGGTTGAAAGTCATTCTGAATTTAAAACTTGTAAAACCCTCCATTTGATCGAGTTCACTGAATAAAAATGCACGCAACCCTGGTAGGAACATTCAATAACACAAAAACAGTTCCAGATATTTAAGGGTTGAACAGGATTCTTCCCATCATCTTTTAAATCTTCAAGCCCCAAAAAGGTCTCTAAAATTACTACCTTCATGCAAAAAATATGGATCAATCAAATTAATGAATATGGTCTCACTCATCAAAAATATTAGTCAAAGAATAACTGACAATTACCAACAAAAGCATGGATAAAGATGTAACATCTTTTCAAAATTCACAATCACTTATCAGAGGCTCGTGACTAACTATCAATCAAATTCAAGCGAAGCTGCCTAGTTTATTTGATTGACATTCAATTCAATATGAATTACATCTTCTCAGCCAACCTCTCATATGACTCTACCTTGAAAGCCTTGATGCAGCAAATGAAGCTCTGTTTCAATCAACTTAAGGCTGAATTTCGAATCACATTCAGCTTGTATTGACAAGTAAAGATCAAGTTCACTCAAATTGAGCTGTTCCAGTCAGGTTATGCTCAATTTCAAATAGCTCAATTACATTTGAGTCTCTCTCAGTTGAGTAAAGCTTTGCTTTGCTTGAGGAGCAAAGTCAGATTCTGTTGAGGGAAGATCAATTTTACTCATATCAAGCTACTTCAAATCGAGTCTACTGTAGCTCTGCCTCAAAAAAGTCATGCCCAATTTTAAAATGGAGAAAAGATCAAATTTAACAGAATCAAGCTCTGCTTCAAGCTCACTCTCAAGCGAATCTAGCTCAGTTTCAATGCGATCAAGCTTGACTTCAATTGATTCAACCTCAACTTTGCTTCAAGAGTCAAGCTTTTCCTTTCAAGGCAAGCTCAGTGCAGATCATGTCAAGCTCAGATTCTGTCGAGAAAGAAACAAACTCCTTCAATCAAGCCATCCTTCGAATCAATCAAGCACAAAGTTGATTTACGTCAAGCTTTGCTTCAGTCCATTCAAAGTCACTTTCAATCGAATCTCGGTATCAATTTGGTCAAACTTGATTTCAATCCGGTAATACTCAACTTGAAAACAATTCTAATGATACTGATGGTTCCAGGCCATTGCCAAGACTTCTAGAATCCATAAATTTCAATAAAGTGGTCCTATGCATTTCCCATGAATTAGTGAAAAGCAGGGTTGTATGGCAGTCACATTAAAGAGTATTGAATCATCGCATGCAAAGACAAGAACAGGTCAACGCTATGTAATGTAGACTCGAGAGTTCTGTCAGCATCCACCTATCCTCTGATATTTCTTCTCAGTTTTATGAGAGTTCTTTTCAACGAAAAGCTGATCATGATGGACTACAAATTCCAGTATGTATAGAGAAGAAAAAAAAAAACAAAACAAAAAAAAAAGCTAGAGGGCTTTAAGTCTACGTAGAGTTGATTTGAATGTGTGCTTATGTTTAGCAGAAGGACCCCACGAAACTATCGAGCGAGTGATCGGATTGTAACGGACTCATCAGGGGAAATGCCCTCAAAATCTTCCTTCTTTTAACCTAGTCCTATAAAATATCAGCAGAACTATCTGTCCTTAAAAATGACACCGGTGAGATCTTTTACTTTTGCTATCAAAGCTTCAACAAATATAAAAACTTATTTGCAAAAAAAAAAACATCTGCGCTCCTCCACTAATAAGTGAATTTGCACATTTAAAACAAAAAAGAGAAAAAAAAAGAAACTATATTGAAATGGAATAATCTTCTCTTAACATCCGACTTGAAAAAGACGGTCAAAACCATCTTTGACGCTGTGTTACAAGTTTGAGGTAAAACACCTTATCCATGTCACTTAAGATGGGCTTTGTTATCATCCTGTTCAGTGGTTACATGTACAACACGACAACAGCTCCAACAACACTTTAGGTTTAACACAATCTCCAAATATCCTCTTCTCCTTTTCCTCTTCAAGAAATTCTCTCTTCAGCTTACCTTAAACAAAATTTTACTCTTCATCTGCCCCGAAAAACATTGCTCTGTTCCTTCCATAAACAGGTGTACTCTGCCTTTAAATCTCCAACTGAACTTCCAAACAACAGTTATGCATGACTGAGGTAACTGAAATTGTCACGTTCTGTGTCGAAGATTCGGACTTGAGAATTCGAGCGTACAAAGCATGCGCTGAAAGAAGCAAATGTTCAGTTGCTTACAGTCAGGTAAAACAGGTCAGTCTTGCGGGCCATCTATGAAACAAAGCTCCAGAGATCAAGTCTCTGTCACGATCGCCGAGCAGCTCCTCGAGGAGAAACAACCAGGCGTCTCCTGGATCAAAATCTCCACCAGAAGGTTGAAGGTGATGGAGCAACGACTCACTTTCCTTGGAACTGAAATCGAAACGATCGTGAGCCACACGCGACTTACAAACTCGATCAACCAGGGCAGGCCATTCACTGGTCACCACATTTTTGAACGATCAGCACAATAAGATGCTTTGAGCCAGCAGGGCGTCCACGGTCATCGAGAAACAAAGAGAAAGATTGACATGCAGGCCCCACACGAGAGCAGCTTGGTTACAACGGATGTGCGCATGACCGAAAGGGAAGAAGAAAATGGCAAAAAGTAAACGTTTTTTCAAAGGTTTTTTGTCACTTCTCCCTGATCGGAGGAAACCTTTGTTTTTTTTTCTCTCTTTGAGACATGATTCTGTCTTGGAATTCAAAATATTTTCTCATCTCATATTTCTTTGTTCCCCTGTCTGATATTTTTTCCCCCTTTTACATTTGATTTTGTTACACTTTCATCAAAGTATTAGACACTTTTTCCCCTTTCCATTCTGCTTCTTGCTGCTGGCATTCTGTTTTTCCTTCTGTGGATGAAAATAGAAAGAAAAAAAGAAATTGATATTAATGTTACTCAGTTGAGGAACTATAGGCTTGCATATGGATTGTATCTGTGTGTCTGGATGGGGTTGGGGAGTGAGGAAGCTGTTCAACAGAAAACAAGAATGGAAGAAAACAGCCAACATTAAACAAACCTTAGGGAGAGCATTAACATGTACCTCAAAATCAATCTAAATTAATAAGTGACACAGAGGAGGTGAATTTAAAAAAAAAACAGAAAATATACAGCAGACAACAAAAAGAACAAAAACAAAAAAAACTAGACGTGTGTTAAAGAAACACCAGGAAAAACTTTTGTTCTGTTTGCAGGGGGGTCTTCCCTACAGTAAGTTACCTTTTGTAGGACACAGCTTTTGCAAATCATTAAACATTAGCTACAGGTACAACATGTACGATGGGATAAGGACGCATCCTGGTAAGAAGATACCTAGGAGTGCCCCCCAAAGAGGAAAAAAAATAAAATGAATGCTGTGCTTGGAAGAGTGCACCTCATACCAGAGCATTGGCTCCACCACAGTGGTTCCATTTTCTATACTTTCTAGAGTTACACCGCAATGTCCTACACAAAGCTACTTATAAGCAGTCATTCATATCCTCCATGGCATTTTTGGACAGGGATACCCAAAATTCTCAATTGGTTCTGCTCTTTGATTGACAGCAAATTCCAAAGATGCAGTGTTATGAGTAGCTCATATTACAAACCACGCACAGAGGTTGATTGTTTTAGTTACACATTTGGAGGAGTTTTCGACAGGCTGTGGAAGGGGCTAAAGGTGAGTGTTTGAAAGAATTGGAAATGTCTGGGGCATTGAATCACTGCTTTTAACAATGTACTGTTACTGTATTTTTTTGTACAACTTCAAGAGGGGACTGACTTACATCTTTCCTTATCTCCCTTACAAGTGTGTAGAAGGCGTCGTCCTGTGAAAAGAAGAAAAGGATACAGTGTTAACAGTACTACTACAATACAGACTGACGGGTAATTAATTCAAACATTGCCCAAAATGTCCCCAAATATACTAGCAGATGCACTTTGACAGTGACACACTGTGTCAGGACCAATGAAATCATCATTTACAAAAGAAGCTTAGGGTCTGGCCAATCACAACAATGCTTCAATGAAGGACACCTTTGCTTTGATCCGCATGACCTTCTTTTTCACAACATTTTAAAATAAATGTACAAGCTAGCTCAATCTAAGTTTTCCCTGGCATCAAATTTCAAGTTCAAATGAGTGCGTAAATGCAAAAGAACAATTTTTGCAACAATTTACTGTTGTTACATGTCGTTTTTTATAACCTTGAAGCAACTGGAAATATTCCTTGACCAGAGAAGTATTTTTCAAACAGCTGAAGTTTGCATTACATTTTAGACTTATTTCCGATGTAGGGCCACCGAAATCCACCATTTTGTGAAAAACAGAGGCAGAACTTTTCTATGGAAATTCACAGGATTTACCAACTCTGCTGGATGATTTGAAAATAAGATATATGTTTATAAAAAAATATCAACGAAACAAAGAAAAGTGCTATACAACCTTTTTATGTTTCCTGTTGAAGGAACTTTGCAATTGATATCAAAATTAAAAGAAACTATACATTGTGAGACAAATGATAGGCAAGTCTATCTGAGCTGGCAAACCAGTCGCCACAGAGTACAACAGTGCTTGTATCAACCGAGTAACTCGCCATGATCCCTAGTGCTGACTACCCAGCCACCGTATATGTGCAGCTATGAAAACATGAAACGAACGCTGCTGTGAGGCCATCTTTCTACAAATTTACTCAAATTTAAAATATTTCCAGCCAGTCGGATTGATACACTATCAAACATGAGCTGTAATTTACAACTAGTCTGACGTTCTTCTCAATGATGACAGTTCATGTGCATTCGCAGAGTTGGTTAGTCTATAGATTCAAAATACATGCAACCACGTTAGGATATTATTGATAACTTTTGGGAGGTTGTACATGAACTTTTCTTTCTTTTTTTCATCTGTTTGTTTGTTTGTTTGGGGAGTTCAGAGACAATGATGTTTATTTTTAATTGAATGAGAATTTGCCAACTTTTTTGGCAACAAAACATGAAGATTTATAATTCTACATTATGGGCACGCATCCATATTCTATGGAAATTGTCTATGTGATTCAACTTTGTTGTACTTGTCTCAACGTGTCTCTGCTTTCCTCTGCACGTAGACTCCCGGAGTTGAACTTGAGCTGTACTGTACCTATACATAGGGACTGATGCAGTTGAGCATTTAAAAGGTGCTCAATGAGACATGAAATAGTGTAATAAAATATCATCTGAGAATGAGTCCTCCCCTCCCCCTATCCATGACACCAGCCCCCTCTTCAAATCTACAACTAGGCTACTTGGGGTTTACGACACAAGCCCTCACTAAATACAAGGTTCATGATCTAAGAGAAATGATGAAGAAACCGTCATGTTGGCGCTGATGTCATGTTCTTCGGCATTTCATACAGCGATGGGTGCATCTTTTCATACTGGGATGGATGCACCTTTTCATACGGGGATGGATGCACCTTTTCATACGGGGATGGATGCACCTTTTCATACGGGGATGAGTGCACCTTTTACAACAGAGATCCAACTAAGGTTCTCTGCATCCCCGACAGGACCTGAGGATCTGTCCCAGTCTATGAGGACGATATGGCGCCCCCTATATCAACTGTAAAATACTCACTACTCCCTGTCTTGTCTTGGCCGATGTTTCAATGTAAGGGGTGTTGTAACTCTTGGCTAAATTGGCAGCTTGCTTGCTATCTACCGTCCAGTAGGGAAGATCTATCTTGTTTCCTACCACTGTGAAATAGAGAAACGAAGGTTAGGAAGCTGTGAAAAACAAAATCTGAGACAACCAACAAGATTATGACACAATAGTGGCAAACAAAAAAGCACCCATAGTCCAATAATATTTGCACCACAACCTGCGTTACTTTGTCCTTTGTTTTGTTTATGTTCCTTACAGAAAACATTGTGAATGTTTTCTTGCGAGGGTAACAGTTTATTGATCTCAACTTTAACAATTCATGAATCAGAGAGAAAGCAAGACTTATCTGTCTTCACCATACAAGCCACTCCAAAACATACAAGCCAAATACAACTACATTGTGAGGCCATCATACATGCACAACGTGTAACATGAAAATTTCTCATTTCTTTTTCCTTCATGTCAAAATATTAAAATTCACGTTTTCTTTCCTCAACACCCTTTCTCCTTTTCCACTGTAATATTAAATAAACATATTCATCAGGAGACTTCCCAAAATGGGTTGTACTTGCAACAACTAAAAAGTGTGTTTATAATTAAAACAATACCATCCCCCCCTCTTACATGTTTGAAAACAAAACTGATCTTTCTGTGGGATGCTTTGATAATGCTTGCCTGGTTAAAACATCTTTCAGTTTAAGTTTGCCTTCTTAAGTCTTACAGAGGAAGAACCAAACTTTCTGTGCATTCAGTACAAGTAACCTCTGCATGGCAAACAAGAAAGCCAAGAGGCTTAGTGATTCCTTGCCACTAATACATGCACTTCCATTAATTTTTTTAAAGTTGCAGTTTACTGTAGTAACCACAGGATATACCAGATGACACCATTAATAATGCACACACCATTTTCCAATACCTGCTGTATGCATGTAATGTAAGATAGCACTGGTGGCCAAGAATTCTCCAGCCTGGACAGTGGTAGCCTAGGTACAGTACAAATTTCCCAGGAACAAGAGATATACTCATATGACAGTTGAAATAACTGCCAATTATATAAACTACATAAATTCCTCCATCTACCCCATCATATGACCAAGTAATAACTTATTTATCTCTATTGCACAATAAGACTTTTCCCTAACAGAAATCTTCCACGTGCAGCTGTCTCCACTTAGAAAACAAATCTATTCTACATTGTTTGATGACAGAAGGAGCACTGTATCTCAGATAATGATTCCTCTGGGAAAGATAAGGGTCAACCTTTTTCCCATTTTCCACAGAGGTCATTGGTCAATCACCATTTTCAGACCATGCAAATGTCTCAGATGGAATTAAAAGCCAATTATGGCTTTGAAAACTAAGTGAGCACTTTTAACTGTCAAAACAAGAGTAATAAATAAAAGAAGCATGATACCAAATACTGTACAGCTGAATTGGGGACTAAATAGAAACTCCAAGGTGTATTGTACCTGCTGAACTTAATTAACCAAATTGGGCTTTTAGATACTTTACAGATGCTTTCAGACATACAGCGTTTTATCAGAAACCAGCATGATGCCAGCTGAAGATCCATAGATGTAGTTTCATCATTATACATCAAAGACTTGTGAAATTAGTACAGCAACTACACTTTATTACCTAACTGACAGGTAAAGTTTTCAAATTAGAACTTCCTGAATGTGCAAGCATTGCTAGTCTTTGCTTGGAAGGGAGCTCAAATACCTTCCACCCATAGGAAAAGACAGAAGGAGAGAAACATCAGCAAAGGTCTTAACACTTTGTACTCAAGGACCTCAGATGACCTTTGACCCACATCAAAACTTAAACCAGTAATTATATTTATATACTCCATCTAAAAAGAACAAATTTAAAGTGTGAAATTGTCTCCACTTTGTAAATATTGAAATTATCTCCTCCTTTGTAAATAGTGTGTTAACAAGTTTTTTTCATGTTATGACCTCTGACGACCCCACATGACCTCTGATCACAAGACACACCCTCACCTTATTTACTTAGAAAGTCCTACATACCCTCGAAGGTCAAAGTTTGTGCAATGTGCAGTTCATGAGGTACTGCAAACATGTTTTGTCTATAGTCTGTCTGCAGATGACCTCTGGTGACCTTTGGCATCCACCAAAATCATTCCCAGTCAAGATCTGTAAATGTCCTCCCCACACACTGACTGTGGACTCTCTTGCACATTCCCTTCAAAAGATAGAGTGTTCACAAGCTTTTCACATTATGACTTCTGATGACCCCAGATGACCTTTGACCTACAAGAATACCCTCACAATCTCACTTACTTACTTACAGGGTAGTACATACCACCTAAGTTTGAAAATGATGCAACTTGTCGTTTCTGAGATACTACAAACATAGTTTGTACACATTCTGCCTGATGGTGACCTCAGATGACCTTTGACCTTCACCGAAAACAATCCCAGCCGAGATCTTCATATGTTATATCAACACACCAACTTTGACCCACCTTGCACTTTCCCTTCAAAAGCTACAGTGTGCACAAGATTTTGCTCACACACATACATACACACACACACATACGCAAACACATACACCGAATCACCATCGCAAAGATTCCTCGCCCGCCTTCGGCAAGGAATCAATAAAAACTAATCGCTGCTTTGTTCCTTGATTTAGGTCACTTTCATGCACCTGTGTGGTCTGGTTGAATGGAACCTATGAATCTGGTTCACTGGAGGAACAATTGGTAATGTTTGCCTGACTGCTGACCTTGTTAAACATTATACTGCCAATAAATGAAGCAACAGAAGTATAAATGAGACAAGGCTGCTATACATACTACAGAAACTAAAGATTTAGAAGTGCTGGCAGGCATGACCAATGACATTGTATGCTTGGGTGACTTAACTTTGATCCTCATACATAGCAAGAATATCTCCAGTCCACCTAGAGACATCCCTAGAGACATTACACCCCCCCCCCCCCCCCGCCCCAACTGCATTCAAATTTGCGTGCATTCAGATTTGTGTTCTCTTGAACACTGACAGGAGAAAAGTGAGTTACTTTTCTCTTGCACTTCAATATCTGATTTCATCAGAAAATAAGATACGCCTGTCATATATTTTCCACTGGCAATTTTGATTGCTGGCTATGACTAGCAGTGGCAGATTACTGTTTACAACAGCAGAGGAATTACAAAGGACTATCTCTTTAACTATCTCTAGTGGTGTTTTGCAGAGCAGAAATTTTTTAGCACCACTTCTAGCATTGTCTTGCCGACACCACAGCAATAATCTCACAGGCTGCCCAAAGCAGAGTTAACAAGAGCCCAGGGGCACTCTGGTTCCTTGCACAGATGGAGAGCATATAATGTAAATTATGAAGTAAAAGGGAGCATATTGCATTATTTTGTACGATAGCCTATATGGTCCACTTCTGACCATGAACTCTCACTTTTGTAACATAAAACCTATAGAGAGAGAAAAATATTTCATGCTTTTATAAAATGGCCCATTTCAGACATTAGACCCCAAACATGACAAACATGAACCCTCATGGAAAAACTTCCATAGCTCTAATGTGACCAACCATCAACAGTGTTACATACAATCTGCAAGAGAAAAAGTATTTTGCATGATTTCACAACAGCCTATGAGCACTATGGTCCCTTGTACTTGAAATGTACATACTGTAAAATGATATGCCTGAGTTCATAAATATCAAAAAAGCAATTTCAATTGATGCAATGAATTGCAGATGTTGATTTCTGCATACAGCAATATCCCATTCATTTTACAAAACACAAACAGCTGTGCATCTCTCATTTAAAGAAGGGGGTCTGCAAATTGCAATATGGCTTATCTCATCTATGCCCCTTTAAAGTCCAATGAACTGATAGCATGCCCTGGAGGTAACTATTGGGGTCTAATTTAAACTGGAAAGAACACCAAGTGACTTATTTTCTTTGATTGTGTCCTGCTCACCTCACTAATTGAAAAGACACTTACATGAATGCACACATTAGCACTCAGGAGGTAAACTGATCCAGCCAAAACTTGTCTGGTGTGACCACCTACAGTAGTGCAAACAAGACTGCTTCTTTTTCATTTGATCAAGGAACTGCTAACTCAAGCAGTACTTCCATGATGCACTGGAGGGGGACTGATGGAACATATGAGCATCCACAGCATAAGGTTTTCAGACTTTTGCCCCCAGTTCCTCAAGATGACCTTTGACCTCCACCAAAAACGATAGGGACCACCTTCTCAATATGACAGACCTGCATACCAAGTTTGACTTTCATCTGACTTTTCCCTATCGAGTTAGAGCGTACCCAAGCAAAACAAACTTTTGCCCCCAGTTCCCCCAGACGACCTTTGACCTCCACCAAAAGCGATAGGGCACACCTTCTCAATATGGCAAATATTCATACCAAGTTTGACTTTCATGTAACTTTCCCCTATTGAGTTAGAGCGGACCCAAGCAAAACAGACTTTTGCCCCCAGTTCCCCCAGATGACCTTTGACCTCCACCAAAAACAAGAGAGCACACCTTCTCAATGTGGCAAACCCACATACGAAGTTTGACTTTCATCAGACTTTCCCCTATTGAGTTAGAGCGGACCTACAGTAAGCAAGTGTCACAGATGCACACACACACACCCGTACACACGCGCACACACACACACAAGCCAACCTGACTGCATAGATTCCTTTGCTGACGCAAGGAACCAAAAATTGTGATTGTAAACTCACTGCAACATATATGATGTATCAGTCATCTCGGGGGTATGCCAATGAGAATACCTCAGTCATATACCTCATTTACCTCAGTCATATACTAACACATGTTTTGCAAACCTGATTTTAAAAACAAACATATTGCACCTATCGTGGTTTAAAAAATCACTTCTTTTGGTGGTAACAGACATCCTACACTTATCCTAACAATGATCTTCCTTCCAACAAATTTTGTCTAATTCATAAAGTACAAGGAAACACAAAAATAGCTAAAAAAACACTGAGCTGTGTTTGCTTAACACGACGGAGTACAGAACTTGGCCTTCAGTACCTTGCCCACAGGGATAATATCCTTCAAGATCTGTTGATGCTGTCTTGTTATGTAAACATCGATAGATCCTGTAGCGACTTCAGTCCCAACTTTATCTTCAACAAGCATCAAACTTTTTTTCCAATTAGCCAAATAAATGTGAGTAAAAGAAGTACTCATTTAAGTTCTACCGGGGTGACGACCTCTCCACTTACAAAGAGATGGATTTTTGGCTTTCTGTGACTTTTCTCTATAATTAAGTAGTTTACATAAAATGGATCATGTGACTTTCAGAGGGGTTCTCTAGGATCACATGATGGTACATTGTAACAATTTTCACTACACCTGTTGTAGCATTAGGTGAAAATGATGTTTCAACAGCAGTAATACCTATGAGGGTACGAAATACACACTGTGGTGAAAATCTATCCCAATTTACCACCTGGAAACTACAGCTCGAGTGACATCAGCACGGCAGTCTAGGAACTTTTTCCTCTTACTCAGAGGAAAAATGACATCCCTACTTGTAGCGGTAGTAGTGTGACCATTGTGTCAACAACTGCAGATGCATTGAGCCGCAGAATATTGCAATTTAAACCAATGACAGTGAACCATCTGAACAAAATGATGCCTGGAGGAGGTCAAAGGTCAATACAGGGATGGACAACTGAATCAGACAGTTTCAGGGGCAGTGTTTCCTCTATGACAGAATCCATTGGGTCAAAATAATAAAATTATGATTATCTAAAAATTATTAATTATATTTTAAAATTAAAATTATTTATGATCTTTCTGACACATGTAATATTACCAGGAACAGGTTGTTTGGATTTTAGAAAGCCTGACGTACATGTTATATCCTGTAGACCGATGTTGTTTGCATCGGGACTTAAAGTTTCATGTACGATATAGGCTCAGAGAATGGTTGTAGGTTACATCAAAACAATGATATTTGTCTTCAGAATTTTTTAGTACTTGCTGGCAGCATCATATTTTTAAACAACTTTGAGATGGAAATATTAAAATCAACAGCACATTTCAAGGATAAGTTTTGTTAATTTTTTCAAAATGATACCGGTTCCGATAAATTAGGTCAGTACCAGACGAATCTGTAAAGGTACCGGGTAGTACCAGAAGCAGTAACTGAAAATTTAAGTTGCTACCGAGTAGAATCGGTTCCCAAATTTCCGGTACCAACTTGAGTACCAGAATGCCGCCTAACCCTACTCCTCCAGTGTCTCAGCACAACAACTGCACTACCATCTTCTCAAAGTCTGAGTGCAATTGTTGCAGCAGTCAGCACAATCTGGGAAGTCACCCATTTTGTTGTTGTGCAATTCAAGTAGCTGGTGTGAAGTGTAAACATATACACTGTGCCAACTACTGACCTTGCGCAGTTCTGTTGCATAAAATTTAAATAATTTTGAATGTCCATGTTTACTCACAGACCATTGGAACCTCATCTGCATCTTTGACTCTCTTAATCTGCTCCCTGTAAGAATTGACATCTTCGAATGATTTGTCATTGTTGACTGCAAACACACAGAGGAATCCTTCCCCGGTCCTCATGTACTGGTCTCGCATTGCACTGTGGGTAAAGAGAGTGCAATACAGTCATACGGTAACACACGCTCTGGAGAACTGCCAACCACAGGTCCATCAGAATCATATGCCTTGTGAAGATTCTGAGCAGAAGTCAACCAAACAGAGAGGTTTGAATAAGAATTTCTTAATCAATAGTGACATAATCAAAACGTACTTTAGTAGGGTATCCTTGTGTTTTATTTTTCAACATTTGAAATGAAACTGTGTTTCAGTCATAGAACAGTTCTCTACAAATTTGCACCCTTTAGGGGAGATAAAAAGGGTACATTTTCTAGCCTTTCATTTCTAAAACCAAATCCTACATTCCTCTCAGGTCAGAGGTATTTCGTTACGAAAGGTGGGCATGTAGGGAGGAGGAAAAGGGGGGGCGACTGGGCACTGGGTGTGCAACTGTCTCGCCATGGCAACCATTTGGTCGGACATGCTATCGACCTCTTGTGCTTACAAGAGTTGTTTAATGGGGGTGTTTGGTATGATTACAAGAGTGTTGACGATGAGGCATTAATTCAGTACCTGTATTCTTCTTGACCTGCAGTATCTAGGATATCTAACAGACACGTCTCTCCGTCAATAACGACTTGCTTTCTGTAAGAATCCTCTGTAGTAAAAAACGAAACATGAGATTTAATTCCACAACCATCATCATCATCATCATCATCATCATCATCATCATCATCATCCAGAGGGTGGTACAGCAAGAAATGGTATGTCTCCTTGAACACAGCTACAAGACCAAATCAAGGTACTGCAGAATATCCTACAACCACAACCTCACTATGTCCACAAACTGACTCAATGACATTTACTCCACCGACCCACCAACCAGTTAATGACGTGGATTTACCGTACCATACCAAACAATTACATCAGCAAGACGCACCATATCCATCATACCCTAGTACCCGTAACAATGACCATATCCACCAACCTACAGTAGATGGGCCATCCATGACATCTACACCTATTGACCTATCAATGACATCTACCATACCCATCAACCTATACAGTAGGTAACATGACCAAAGCCATTTAACTACTGGTAATGATAACCATACCTACCGAAACTATCGGTACCGATGGCCATAGCCAACAACCTATCTCTAATTTTGTTTACCATACCCACAATTCACCAACCTATGGATGACACCTATTGCTGAAATACCCACTGCTGATACACCTACTGCTGATATACCTACTGCTGATACACCTATCAACAATTGGGCAGATGATACAGTAAGTTTTCATTCCACCAACAGTTCAAATTCTACAATTCACTGGCTGATTTGAGAATTGTGACAACAACTGAGTCCCTTTTTAGCCGAAATTAAGCTGCCCCTTACTTTTAGTGCGATAGAATTTCACGTTGAATTCAAATTTGTCCTTTCAACAGATACCTCTAGTAATAAATATTTAATACAGTAGAGGTTCAGTTTTAAAATTCCAATTCTTATCAGATAGAATGACAAGTGGCATTCCATACCGTCCCGTCGTGGCGGTGAACTTCCCTCCTTGCTTTTGTCCTTTACACCTAACTACACACAGATGTCATTGCACTGTAATGATTCTATACCCATTTTGGGGTGTCCAAAGTTCACTCCCAGTATTAAGTTGGCAATTTCTTCGCACCTAACATGTCCCTCTTTTTACTGTTTATTCAGTTTGTTGTTTATTGTTTGATATTTACAGTTTGATGTTTATTCAGTGGCAAGAATATTCAGTTTTGTATCCTGACTGAAATTCCTTAGATTGTTGTCGAACTGTAAGTACAATGGGTGCAATGCTGAGTGTGGGTGTTTATGGAAAACATTGCTCATAAAAATCAATCCATAAATGTATTCAGCATGCAGGAATGATTCCAGCAACTGAGGAAGTGTCAATGACTACTGTATGTGTAGTCATGACTACCTTTCAGTAGCCATGACTACCGTACAGTAGTCCTGACTACCATACTGTAGAGACATCAAGACTACTGTATTTGTAGTCAAGACAACTACAGTAGTCGTGACTACCATACCAGTATGTTGAAACCTACAAGGAGGCAAATTCACATAAATGGGAGGTGTCCAACCGAAGGCCTGATGATGAGTTCCTAAGGAACCGATTCTGCCTCACAGAGTGATTGTATTTAACATGAAACGGATCAGCATCTGTTTTCAACTTTACAGTAAGTTTTGGGAGAATTTTCTTTCCTGCAATTTGTTTCACAGGAGAGTACAGTTATAGTCACTGCTTTACATGAAGCATGTACAGTAATGCTCCTGTTCAGTATGTCCTTCCCCTATTCCCGAAATTTCAGGTATACGTACCACTTCCCACCACTGCTGACAGTCCTGTGGAATGCCTAAATGGAGAAATTCCTTCGCAGTTCTGGCATACTGTACCTGTGTGCAACCAATCTAGATTGTGCCTGCAACTTCACAATCCAGCACATAATGTTACCCTTATTGAGCTCACCTTCAGAATATTTCAAGACAAATATTGTAACAATACTGTATCTCTCTCAAGGAAGTTTGCTTTTTTTTCATCAACATTCATATTCATGAGGCTAGAAATATGCATATTAATCAAATTATCCCTAAATATCAATCCCAGCCCCTCCCACTTTTGAATGTTCTTCCTTCATTCTAAACCAGATGTTTTAAAGCCACCTGTACTATGATCACAAGCTTTGAAAGACAAAACAAATTTTAAACAGCAAGGTTTTATGGCTAGTTTATATAGTCTTATTTACAATATGTTTCCTTTTCTCCGTTTCTCTCCTAAAGTCTTGAGATCACTTTCCGAGAAATACAACTGTATGCATGGAAATACAGTGCTTACATGATATTGTACACTGCTGTATATGTTCCATAGATGATTGAGGAAGGAATTTAACCCACAGTAAAGCTCACTTTTCTGACAAGTGCACAGACTTCACCAACTACCTGAGCAAAAACAGACAGCAGTGGAGCTTCGCACTTAAGAAACTTCCCTGGCCATTCTTTCCTTGGTGCCCCTCATTTATAGTCACTTGCCTTTATGATTCACCTCCAGACCTACACTGGTACTTCTGCTTGACTCAGTGCATGATCTTTTGCTAAAGTTTGCTTAAAACTCAGGTAAGTACATGGACAAACTTTTCACTGTAATTGAGCAAGGCTGGTCTGTCTGAACATTGTGACGTTCAGATACATGCATGTACGTAACATGTCGGTTCACAGAATCACAGTTCCTTCAAATCATTAGTCCAAACTGTAATGTGTACTGTACACAACAACAACGTGCTGTATGAGCAGTTTCCTGAAATTTCACGATCGAATCGAATTGCACGAATCAATTTTGAATTCCAGTTTGTGGTTTCACACTTTGACTGTACAGTACCCCATCAAATGCTCATAAAATGAATTCATATCTAGCATTGTGCAGGTACAGTATGTGGTACAGAGTGTCAGAAATGTGACAAAAAAGGTAAGGCAAGAGTGGTGAACTAAATAGATCAGGATGCTCACCTATTGTGGGGTCATATTCGTCCACGAAACTGCAAGAGAAAGTAAAAAAGAGAAAGATGAGAACGAATTTGAAAACATCTTGACAAAAAGGACAGTATTATTACAGCTGGTAGTATAGAAGTGAGAAAGTAAAATTAATATCATACTGTGCTCATACTGTATAAGGGGTATTAAGGGAGCTTTCTACAGTACATACATTGAAGCACTTTCCTCATGGAGGCTCAAAGTGCTTTACAAGAAAAGCAGGAAAAAAAAAATAAAATCAAAGCGACCTGGATGTAAGAAACTTGTACAAGTGCATAGTAACATCGATATTATTTACAGTGAATAATGTTCAGGTCTGGTCAGATCCTGTACAGTTCTATTGCAATTCACCTATACTGTACTTCACTGTGTATTATGTTTGCTTTGCATCAGGACACAATACTATACAGTAAATAGAAATAATGCACCTGATCATCAGCCCAATGAACCACTGTGCTATAGTACTGTATGGTAGGGTGCACACCGTTAAAACCTTGGTATGTCTAGTATGCCAAAGGTACAAAGTATTTGGACCAAATCTTTTCATCTGGCTGATATTGGACAATCTACTTTGAATGACTTTTGTGTCAATCTGAGCGACCATTATTTAAAAGTATTTACTGTATACAAGCTCGATGTCAAAGAATGAACTGCAGAGGGTACAAATACAGTAGCAATCAAATGAGCTGTCAAATCTGACCAGTATATCTGTTCATTTTACTAAAAATATGAAAAATAACTTAATACTGTAAGTACAAAGGAAGTACCTGTAGTAGAATTGAACCATGTGCAGCAGTCCAAGGAAACAAAAAACCAGAGAGTTTCTCATGGAGATTCTCCAAATTAAGTGATACGGTAAAGATGTGTCAAACCAAGTCAGTTTGGGCTTTAACAAATTAAAATAGCAAAAAAATAAATCATCAACACTGGTTGAGAAACTGAACTATAAAAAAAACTGTGTCAATTCTACAGCAAAGTTTTACTGTATGAAGCAGTTTGTGGTATCACCTGTTGTTAGTGTTACTGTACTGTAAACCTATCACCACAATTTCCTCTGAAAATGTCTACCAAACTTGATCACTGATGCTGCACATGTATACGGTCTACACTATACAGTACTTAGCCCTCATACATGCAACTGTACACATACTGTATCTCTACATTCTACAGTAGGTTACGTACACTAGCTACCAAATTCTGAAATGTGTGAAATGAGTCGGGTCTACCTCTGACCTACTGTACATGCATCGGTGAATCTCCAGCCTAGGGCAGGGGGGTAATGGAAGGGGTGTCCAGAGCAAAATTTGGAAATTAGTAAGTGCATACAGGAAGTGCCTAGATATAGCATGTCACACAAAATGGTAGCACACTTCAGTCAATATTTATTGGCCTGAGCTTTTGTGTCATAAAGTATGTATACACCATTAAGATTGGAAATTTGGTGAATTGGTGAGTAAAATTTTACTGTACTGTAAGTTGAGAGTTGCTGTACAATGCTTGTTTTGGTGACTCTCTACAAAATACAGAGATTGAACTTTTTTTCAATGGGGACTTTTCAGAGGGGTGGGCAGGTTTCTGTGTTTAAATGTAGATCATCGAACCATCAAAGCGGATTACTCAGAATGGTCTGCGTACCAGTCATGATGACCTACCTTCCATTCAAACTCACAGTGCATGGGGTCATACAGTGCATCACTGCAGTATCTGAGCATTAAATTCCATCATACTTGAAAGAATACATCAATGAGCCAAGAAGCAGAGCTACAGTACCAGTTACTGAGCTAAAGTTGAGGAAAACAAAAACCTGACATTTACAATTTATTACAGCCTCCACATTTGTACTGCAACAGTGTGCGAAGTCTGCCTGTAACTTGGTGAAATCTGCAGGCTAAGGCTACTGTACTGTGGAGAGGCAAATTTAAGAACGTACTGTATGGTGGAACAGCATAAACAGAACTGTTACTAGATTTGCATTGTACTGTACAGTATACACATCTCCAATGTAATGAAAGGAACCCATTGGAGTAATGATGCAAAGGTGTATTCACTTGTAAAGGCCAAGGGTTTTGGGTAACCTTGCAAAAATCTGCAATCTGCTTGATATGACAGAAAAAACAGTAACAAGATTAACGACACTGTATGTCTGTCCTCAGAAAGACACCATACGCTATTTTGGTCAAGATTCTTTCAAACATACAGAAGAATCTCATGAGTAAAAACTACTAATGCTCAAAACTACTCTCTGAGTAGACCAACAATTGAACTGAAAATTAAAGCTTCAATTTTATGTGTCCATAAAAAGGTATTTTAACAAAGGCCCAAAGTTTCAACTCGCACGTTAGCAACCACTCGATCTTTGTTCTTGACTGGGGATGTCTTTCTTGACCAGATTTCACTCCCAGGGGAAAAGTTCAACGAAGAAATACAGTATTGTAAGTAAAGTCTTGATCGCCACAGCTCAGTATTACTGTATCCTTTAAAATTCTGTACAGGATAGTGGGCAGGCTTACAGCACAATCTGATTCATGGTAGTGTAAAAATTTATGCTGTAATATGCTGCAACTGTTTATGCTGTACAGCATGCAATGTACATACCTGTGAATATGCTGTACTAAACTATATGAAATATGGTGCAACCGTACTGTGTGCAAGAGATCAATGGACAAATTATGAACTGTAGACAATTTAACAATGACATCAGACGTTCACTGAACATAACAACTGTACCAGCTTTAAACATAACATGCATACAGTATGTACAGTAAGGCATGTGAAGTGTACACTGTCGCCTAGTGTACAGTACAACACTGACATACAGTATATATGCTATACAGCGCTATTAAACAGTGAGAGCATTTTTGGTACAGCAGTACCACTTGAAAAGCTGCTAGCATATATGTGCCATACGGTGAAGTGTTAGTACCAAAGTACAGGTAACATTACAATAAAGGTCAATTTAAGAAACAATAATACTTGAATTTGTCATTTCAACACTATAAATATTAAAATGAAGAAAGACTTGCAGCTGAAAAGGGGAAATTCCTGTTTTGAACACTGATAATATTAAATGGAGCAATGTTTTCTTTATGAGCTTCGGTAAGTTAAAAAAAAAAAACTTAATACACCATATACTGTACAATAGCACACTAACAGTGGTAAGATGCAGAAACAGCTTTCATTAAAGCAACAACAAAGCCAAAGAATATACTGTCCAACGAAAAAAATTTGCGTTTCAGACCACTTATGCTTCCACTGGTTTAAATTGTGCAAAATCTCCTTTTTCATGTCAGGTAAAAATTGTGGGATTTTGTAGTTTGTGTCTATTTTAGGTGATGACAGCAGTTTTGTTCAGAACGTGTGTTTCCATGATTCTCTGCGGGCTTGCTTGTTTTTCTTTTTTATGGACAATTGATCTGCAATTTAAGCCGGCAACAACAACGTATTGAAATGTTGACTTTGAATTTATTTCTGGAGTTGTTTCATCTTGCTTGCAGTACAAGTAGGTGACTTGAAGTGCAACTAAAACAACGATTAGAAATGAAAAACAGTTCTAAACAAATTTCAAAAAGAAGGGACAAGGAGCATAGGTCTCAGATGTACAGTATGACATTCCTTTTCTACGTATTCCAATTATACAGAATTGTATGGATTTATTGTTCCAATTTTCCAGAAAGACTGAACTTTAAGGACTCTTAAAATTGCCCAGAGCTATACGCCCTTTACTGCATAATGTTACCAGAACCACTCACCGCAAGCCTCCCACACGGAGATCACTAGGCACACAATTATCTCAACCACTTTCCTGGATGCAGTCGGCTTGTTTAGAATGTTGAAAAATATTGCACAGAGCAGCTTAAAAGTCTCAGCCACTTGTTGTGAACTGTTTAGAACACAGGAAACCAGTAAGTTAGTAGTTCCTAAAGACCTGTGAAGGTCAATTACAGTCAATCTTAGTGATAATGATGTGTTTTGGGTCACATGGTGTGTTTAATATACCTCACTTCTTCACCTGTGTACTCTACGGGTCCATCCGTACTGTGCTGTTGTACTTCCATACCAATGGTTCGTTGTGCAGAACTTTGCTCTTGAAATTCGACAGTGGCGTGAAACTACCGTACAAGAGAGCAAAGTTAGCAGTACGCACTCCTGGTAAGGAATATGATGTACTGACACAGGCTTTGACAGATGCCACAATAATTATTATATTTAAACCACGCTATCCACCGCCAGCCAACGTAACAGATGGTGATGTTACCACATGACTATCGATCGTATTTTCCTCGAAAAGCCCATAAATCTCAAACTCAGTATCCACAAACTGGTCTAAACTTGGAAAAGACTCACTCTAAACCTGCATCTGGAGAATGCTACGAACTTTGAGACGTACAGTACAGTGCCCATGGCAACAGATGTGGTGAAAAGAATACGCCTTTTGGTGACCTGGTGATTTATAATCCAGATGTACTAAACTGAGGATGTGAGTTTACAAATCAGATAAGTGGGTGCACTAAAGACAATTGCAGGCATTAAAGAAAATGTTTGTATGTTTCACATCCCTGCATGTGAATAACAGCCATGTTTTTGTGTGTACTGTGACTACTGCACATGGCTAGCTGCCTGCAGCCCTAGTGCTCATACAAGCAGGTCTCTCCAAATTTGTACAGTGTATTGTGGTTTGCTACATAGGCTGTGTGTATGTGCAGTAGTGTCAAAGTATTTTGTAATTTAGCCAAATGTTGTAAAGAAAACTATTCCAAAACACAACCATGGCAACGACTGACTTAATGAACAACATTTGTTAAAATTAGATCATAGATGATAATTATTTTGAAGGACCAGATGTAAAAGCAACCAGGTACCGAACAATATCTAGGCACATTCCTTCTTATTACTGATGAAGTTTGGAAAAAAAACCTGAGAAATCTCTCTTACAGTGTCAAATATTCTCTGAAATGTGAAAAATTTAAGGAAAAATAGCTGTCCTTCAAAGAAAGGCATTTTACAGGGTTATCCTTGAAGTGTCAGGGCTTCACCTCAAAGTAAATCGTTACAACCACTCAATTCGACATGTATTAACAGATCAACTGGCAGGAGTTTGTAAATGTGGGGTTTACAAGAACTGACACTGCACAGCTCTAAAGTCAGCTACCTGTAATCACCACAGGTAGATTTGTCTGGCAGATATTATTATTTCAAGTTCAGCAGCGGTTTCCAGGTTTGGAAAGATACCGAACCCGAGATCAGCGCACAGTAAATAGAACTGCTAAATAAATTACAGTCACAACAATCTAAACAAAAGAAAGTGACTGTTGATGTAAACTTTAATGTCCTGTTCATCTACGGAAGGACGACAATTTTTAAAACAATTATTTTGAGCAATCGGCAGGTTGCACTTTCTACTAGACTCAACAATGAAATTGAGTAATTGGTCTATATTAAAGGTAACAAAAGAGTCAAACTGGTAAATGTTAGTAAACAATGGAAGTGAAGCACAATGAACTGAAGCACAATACTGTGGTGCTACGTGTCCACTGGAAGAGTGGTGCTATTCACTGGATGAATGATAAATGGTGGTGGGCTACAAGAATGAACAACAGAAACAACCAGTGCTTGACCAAACGAATGAACAGTGGTGACAGACCAAAGGAATGAACTTGTAAGTGCGGAACAAGATGAATGAGCAAAGGTCCTGGACGAAAGGAATGAACAAAGTGCAAGACCATATGAATGAAAGATAATGCCGGACCAAAGGAATGAACAATGGTGCTGGAACAGATGAATAAACAATGGCGGTGGACTGGACGAATCCATGGGTGCAGAAGAAACAGTGGTGCCACAATGAATTACCAAAACTACAGTAGATTAATCAACAAAAAAAATCAACTAATCAGGATGAAGATTAGAGACCTGATCTGGGGTGTACAGTGAGAGGATGGAGAAGAGGAAGGGAGACAAAAAAGAGGTAGGTAAGACAAAAACCATGCAAGAACACTTACAGTAGTCCTGAAGATTCAATAACAGAGTTTATAACATGGACACTAAGTATCAGCTCTAAGGAATAAATGCAGAGCAGGCTATTAAAGCAATTAAAGTGAGTCAATGTTTGACGAGACAGACATACTGTACACTGAACAACAGCATTACTGGATTTTGAGTTTATGCAATTTCCTGGTTTCTGTTCTAAAAGTTACAGTATGCGACCAGTGTTGTTATGACTGCTGTTGCATACAGTATACTGTAGGCTCAGTTTGGTTTGCTATACATGTTCAGTATGAAGTTAATAAATCCACGTACAGCACTCTAAAGGGCCAAGTCAGAGGAATTTCAATAAATGTCAGAGTTTCTTGTATTCAGTAGTGTGCAACATTTTTCACTGACACAAAAAAATATTTAACATATGAAAATATGACCATCACAATTGCTGACCCTGGTAACAATGCATCATTAATGCAATCAGGCAATGTCAAAATGTACAGTAAGTAAAGATTTACAGTACAGGTACAGTACCAACACCAACGGATTTGTTGTTTCTCTACAACCTTGCATCCGTTGTCCATTGTGGTAGAATCTTGCCCGGTTTACAATTTTACAACATGTATCTATTATTCTGGATTATTTACAGCTTGCACCACTAAATTGGTTCATATATCCCATTAATATCCAACTAAGCACTGCAACCTGTCATCTGGTGGTATTCATACACCATCAGTACAGTCCAGCGGGTAACGATCAGACAGGTCATGAATTTCCTGTTTTCATCTGTTTTCCTGAAGAACCATCAGGATGACAACGGTACTGTATTTAAAAGTACAAGTTCTCGATGCCTAACATGCATGTGGTATGTGTACACACACACACACCCACACACATGAAGAAGCACAGTAAAATGTGTGCCAATGAATGCCAAGGAATATTTGGCACCTACTGTACTGCGTATTCAGTGCAATGCTGCAATGTACTGAGCAGTGCTGCTAACAACATGGCATAAAGATGTTCACAGAGTACATACTGTACGTTATAGTGCTGTATGATTGGCCTACATCCCCATCCTTTTTACACTATAGGAGGTGTACTGTAGGCTACCCACTACAGATACTGTAGTACCATGCGTGCTGCCAAATGGGCTCTGCTGATCCATGCATGCAGTTCATTAAAAAGTGCTGTGATTGGTTAAAACTTTTGTGTGTTGTTGTGAATCAGCAGCGCACTTCGCTGATCAGTCCAGCTTAATACAACATTCCGTACTACAGCACAGTAGATAATACTGTGTAAGTGCAGTAGGTCTTCATACTGTGATTTCAATTAATGTAAAGCAGGGAATAATTTATCCAGTATTGCATCTCATTTTGCCTGACACAATGGTCATATTTGCTACACAAATGGCACATTGTGCATGCAACATAAGGGCGTTCACAGATTTTGCAGCAAAAGGTACCCAGGAAACCTGAAAACTGCTATGCAAATTTTGAAAACTAAACTGTAAATTCCCTGTAAAGTGTGGAACATTCTGAGGAGCAAGCATCAAGTGAGGCATAAATATATCCTTGATACTTGTCTGAATAAAATTTGTGTACAACAGAGATACTGTGTATGCACTGTACATACAGTGCACTCTAAAAGTGGTACAGTAAGTGCACATTGTAATTCACTTCAATGTGCTGTGCACCACACACACTGAAGTTCGCTAGTGTGTTACACTCCAGCATGCCCCATACTGTACTGTGCCATATGGCAGAAGTCTCTTAGCTGTACTGTTTAAGGTACTGTAATGCAGGGTGTACAAAACACCTGCAGTGATATGCCAGCAGTGTAGGGTGACAGACCCCGCCGCTTCAAATTTTCATCAACAGTGCCTGCACATTTATCTGGATGGGAGCATACTGTGTATAGTAAAAAAAAGCCTGAAGGAGAATTGATCATTCAAACCTTAAACATGCTTAAAATTTGGTCACCATTTTGCCACTGGTGAGACTAACCTGCACCAAGGGTCATCGTGATTGCTAGATCTGCCGTAAGTTCTCACAGACTGTAATGTTTTTAGTATATTTATGAAAGGAGAAATTCCCCAAGCACTACAGCACTGTCTAGAATCAAAATGACAACTTTTCTCAAAATTATCGAAAGTGAAACTTTCAACTTTTGTGCTTAATAGCCTTCCGACTGTGACTTCATTTAAGAAAAGTGATCATACCTGGTATTTAAAGTGTATTTGAACATGAATGCACTAATGAAAATAGGGTAAATAAAAAACACAAATTCTCTAAAACTGTTTGAAGGGAACATGATGCTTAACACATGCAGCCTTCTGGTATACACGTCCTTTAAAGAGATATTACTATGTCAGCATTTAAATTTGGAGTTACTTGAGTTATATGGAGTTACTTGATCTTAGTGAATAATTTCATCTTGAATCTACCAAATATCACTGCCCCCCCCCCCATCTCCATCCCACATAGGTTGTAAATTTGGTTTGGCCCAAAATGCAGGTCAATACTTTAGGTTTAAAACACAATTTACATTTGACACACTTTTCATAAATTTACAATCCTCGAGATAAGTTCATGAGACAAACCCCGGTTCCCATCTCAACGTCAGAGCTTTGGAACTCTTTGAGATACTACACTGAGTCGTGGGTGGGGAACGGATAAGCAGGTCACAGATACTGCACAGGTGGTATTCTGGTGGCACGTTTGCTTGGAAGTAGCCTCGTTTTGTCCCATCACTTTTGTCGAGGACTACAGGTACAGTAGATGGTTGCATTTACAACACGACGACACTAAAAACAATCCCCACACACGTACCTGTGAGCAGCTTTCAATCTCAATCACCACAAAAGTAAATTACGAAGAAGTGTAAATATTTTATTCGTGGAATCATCTGACCTGTTTATCCTCCCATAACACTGACTGAAGGGGTTGGTTGCAGTATTAGTAACAGTATGGCAGTTTCTGCAAATTTCATACAGTATATGCTGCACAATCAAACCAGAAAGCCACAATGCATTGTGGTTTCAATGATTCAGTTATGAGCACTTTGAATCTAGCATATTGCATAAGGTCAAGTATGTTGATCCCTGATAACCTTTGATCTCCACCAAAAAAAAAAAGAAAAGAGGGTTCTTCTACCCAATGTGCTCCACCTCCGTACCAAATATGATATCTGTCCAAGTACCCCTTCTTGAGATATCGCGTTTACAAGGTAACGCGTCACAAAACTACGTACACACACATGTATACACACACGCACAAGCATGACTACAAAGGTTACGCATATCATTGAAACCAATTGAAAGAACTGTGCAACAGTAATACTGTAACCTTTAAAGTAGTGGGTAGGACATGCAATGCACGCAAATATCAAGAAAAGCTGAACACTAAAATTGGTGGACCGTGGAACTTCCAGTGCAAATACCAAGAAGCCTGACAAACCATTTGAATAGCCACCTGTAAGTGATGATGTTTGATTTAATATACTATACTGTGGTCATCGCTAGTCCACAAATGTTGCAAATGGAATTTTAATAATCTATATTTCAATCAAGTTTTAAGTATTACCAGTGTGCTGAATTTAGGAAGGGACGTTTTCATCTAAGCAAAAAAGACACAAATGTTCTCTGAAAAGTGCACTTTCAATGAACAAGAGTTCTCATAATTGACAAAGGTAGTTTCAATTTAGGCCTCACTTGTGGTGCAGATTTTTTTGTAAGAAGGCCCACTGTAACTGTTCAAGTATGTATAGATTTTTTGAACATTAATCAATAAGCTGTTAAAACATGAACTGTCTGCTTACCAGCTTTCATGGCTCCTACAAACAATATACCATACGCTGATCTCTGATTTTTTTACACATGTAGGCAAATAAGAACTCGGGTGAATTTATTCAAGTTAAATAAAACATCCCTTGTACAGTACCACACTCATTTTCTGAGGGGTACAGTACGATTTCAAGTACACCTGGAATATAAAACTCAGGGCGCCTGGTGTACAGTATCTCACAGTATTGACGTGATTGGTGGATGTTCTGTTGGGTTAGGATATGAAGGGTGAAATCAAAAGCACTTTTATGACCTAAGGAGTCATTGAAAAATCTGGTGAATCAAATGAAGCTAAAAAAACATTTTAACCACAGAACGTGAGTTATTGATGTTGAAGTCAGAAAGGTGTCATTTTAATCAAAGGTTTTGAGCTCAAAGATCCGTAGAAGTTGCACTTTCCACCTCATTAATTTAATAAGGCTTTAAAAAGTGAGAGAAGTAAGCTAGCTTTTTAATGACATGAAAGTAAAATCCAATTCACAAAACCTACTAACATGTAAGTCTACACTACACTGTAGGGTACAAGGGCATCTCCAACCTGAAGTTATCAAGTAGGGCACACATACAGTACATGCACTTTATTCTCTTCAGTGCAAACTTGTCGAACTTTCAGTATAATTCAGTTGGTTATCCAATTCAATGACAAAACTTTTGTCCTTTTCCTCTACAAAATTAACATGTCCCATATAAGAACGATGACATTACGACTCTTACAGTGATGAAGACGATATGTTAGGTAGCTGTAACATTGACACACTACAGTGCTGTTTACAATTCGAATTCACTGAACATTTAAAAGTTGGTGAAACACTGCAAACTTGTGAACTATTTTACCTGAAGGAGAAATTTATCTTATTTGTATGAAGGAGAAATTTGTCGAACAGGTTGGTTGTCTCTTGGACATTTCATCCATCTCCAGTAAGACACACCGCCTACCACTTCTTCACCATCTGTGGTAATCTTACCTTCTGCCAAATAGAGGGTACTAGAAAATGCATCACTAATCTTCCATAATATATTCCAGGCAATGCCAGGCATAGTAGACTTAACACTAAAGAAGAGTGAAACACATCACCTGGGATGAATTTCTGCACCGAAAGTAGAAAATAACGAAATTTCAAAGATACTCACTGGTTCTGTATTAGTTGGATTGTGAGGGCACTCTTCCCGACGCCTCCAGCTGAAAGACAATCGATTGCAAATACTGATTATTGGTCCCTTCATCGATGTTGGACAGACTGTGCAATATACTGCACACTTGTGTAATGCACAGTATGTATGTAATGTGCACATCAAACTGAGGGGGTGAGAGAGAGCAAAGGGGTGGGGAGGGGGGTCATGTCTCAAATTTTCTCAACAATACTGACAACAGAGTGGCATATGTTTTTTACCAGTACATTTGAACTATATACATTATAAAAATTACCATTTTCACTAATTAAGAACTAATTCTTAATCTAAGCTTTAAACAGTAAGGTTTTACCTTAGGCTGACTTTAGTCACAGATGGGGCGTATGTTTGAGCTTAATATGCCATAACTTATCTTTGCTAATACACTAACACATCTTGTCTGATAAGTTACCTGAAAAACTGGATTGTGTAATCACAGTTAAACTGATTGTAGCAGACAAAAATTGAACAAGACATTGTTATTTTGTACTTTTAAAATTTGTTCAGTTCCCTACTTCCATTGGATTTGTGCTACACAGTGTTTCATGATGAAGCTTCTTGCCTAATCCATATACTGTAGTAGTATGCCCCTTAAATTCCTCGGCTTCCCTTTTGGTTCCTTGTCATCAGTCCGTCTATGGGTACTGTACAGTACATCACATTCCTCAACAAAACTATCCATCTACAAATTCAATCCTTGAATCTAACTACTGTGTATTTAGCAACTAGGGTTGAAAAACCAGAAACAATTAAAACAAGAAGTTTGGAGCCAAAATGTTGATTACGTTCAAATTTGATTCTATGTTCAACAGCAAGCTGGCTTCTTGGTTCCTGTCATTTATGTATAACAAATCTGTACTACTGTAAGAGTGGAATCGTAAATCAAAAGTTGGGACTTGAAAACCCTAAAACTGTATGAGCAATTGACAAGTCATCACATAATTTGCCTTAAAGATGGGTTCACACAGTTGATTTCATGTGATGATTGATGTAAAATACTTGGCATCCTACAGTAACCATATATGTAAGTCATCACATGTGCTTAAGTCAATCAAACCTTTAAGGGAAGTGAACTTGACTTTTTTGGAACAAACTAAAAGATTTCTACAGTATGTACAGCAATAAGCCAAGAATCTTGTTTCCTCTGGATACATAGTTGTTTATACGTTTTACATAACTATTTTACCCTTTCCTCTTCCAAATTAATTGCATGTAAGCATACTTCCTTAACAGATTTGTGGTAAAAAAATATCTGCTAATAGCACACTCTGTCAGACAGTGCCCCAGTAGTGAAAAAATATATTAATTTCTGATTACTTTTATTTTTCTTATGTTGATGTCCCATAGATGTTTAATCTGTAAAAGTTTTATGCCTCTCCCTATGTTTGTAGATGGAATTTTGTTATAAGGGTCATCAGTGTGTTTACCTCCAGAGTTTAGGAAAGCACTGATGACCTTGAACCAAACATCGTTCCTTAAACAAGGAAGTGAGAGGCATAAAAGACATGTATACTCATGAACATTATCTATGGGACGTCAAATAGAGTTCAAACAATAACCGCAATTAGGCCAATTATTGCATGATGGGTATAAAGTCCAAATCAGTAAAAATTATGTGATATACCAGTTATGTATACCAATTATTCATAAACAATAAAGGATGAAAATTACAATTGTTTTTCTAAGTTTTTATTCGTACTGCAAAAAATGAAATAAAGATACCATCTGCACGTCTTAAACAATGTTTTCCCTTCAAATTAGGGTCCTTAATTTGGGTATTTTTCATCTCTTGTTGTTCGTGCTTTCATTGCTTTCACTTTTCAGTGCAGTACTGTAAGCTTGGTAACAGGCAATACCAAATTCCGCAAATTAATGCCGTAACTGTTTTCCATGCCAATGTAAGATTCACTTCTTCTGCCAGTGTTGTTACCCAGTAGCGCCAATGACTATATCCATCTGTACTGTAGCATTGATAATTTTTCACGTTAATGTAAACTGTAAGTGGACAACTGCCATTGACACAGCACTTCTATACATGGATACTTCAGTATAGAGTCTCGCTTGGGCTGAATAAAGAGTAAAAACAATATATGCCACATACAGTAGCCATTTTGGTAAGTACTGGTTTTAGTTGTAAGGCAAAAGGCAGAGCTACGGTACACGTGTATGCTTATTTCCTGGAATTTTGCTGCTGTTCGCATTCACAATCCTAAAACTTTCCACAAACATGTGGCAAGAATGTTTTCCAATGTACAGGTACGTAGTGGGCCAAGTTTACTTGTTTGAATCTGTGATTGAACATTTAATCATCATGAAAAACATAAGACAAAAAAAAAAATAAGTAACAGCGAAGAGTACTGTGCATGCTACGCAAGTTTCAAGTATTTGTTGCAGTCTGCCAAGGTGGTTAGGCTACTCGCTATACTGTCGCTCACCAAAATAGGATATGATCATTTTAAACTTTTGGAAGATTCTTTTCTATTTCTTTTCAACAGATGCTTGTACATTATAACTTGAAAAATGCATGTAGTTTTAAGTTCCTTTACATGATTTGTGAAACATTTTTAAGGAGGATTTGAGTTTTGAAGATAAATCAATACTCTCTTGTGATTGCACTTTCGTATCCTGAAAAAGTTTTTCATCTTTGACGCACAGTGGTTGTGGACTGTTCAAACAAGGCGGAGTGGACCGCAGCTGGAGTTGAAAAAACCCAGTCTGCCTTTTTATTGGTTGTAGGCTATGGCTGCAGACCTTCTTCAAACATGCTACTAAATTTTACTGAAATGGGATTGCACAGAAACAAGAAAGAAGTTTTAAAAAAAAAAATGGATTTTGCTTCTTTTTGAAGCTGAAAATCAGAGGCTTTGGGGAACATGAAAAAAAAAAAAAAAAACTTCATGGATAGGTCATTGTCAATTTTGGAGTGTTTTCCATTACCATAATTGGCCCTATCATGAAGAAAATAATTGGTAATCAGTATTTTTCAACATAGCATAATCGTTAGTACAATAGTGTCAACGTAAGGGACATTAAAAAAAAGGATTGTTGTTTTGTACAATATTTCTCTGTACTGGGGCACTTTCTGACAGAATATGCTATCGGCAGATCATTTTTTACCACAAATCTGTCGAGAAGATACATTTACACCCAATTTGCATGGAGAAAGTGTAATAAAAGTATGTAAAATGTATGTATACCTATAGATCCTCCTTTATCAGAAGAGATTGGCTATGATTAATCCAGTTGAACTTTTTGTGATGGTTTACCCTTTGATGCTTTATCGAATCAATCCACATCAGAAAAGTTCCAAATTGAGATTGCAAAGTACTTAAAACTTCTTGACTACAGTTTCCTAGTGACAGACATAACAATACACTTAGCTGGATGAAATCTCATGAATTCCCAAGATTTGGCCCAGTGGCTCAGGTTGATAATGTCCATACTGTAGTATGAAGAAATCATTGGAATCTTAAATGACTCTATAACAAACAATTAACAGTTCATAAATACTCTAGACATCCCAAGGAAAATAACTTCCTCTGACTTCAAGAGTGACTGCACTTTAGGCTTTCTCAAAATCCAGAATGAAGACAGCAGCTAGTTTATTTTTATCGACGGCAGAGGCCCATTCATCAATAACAGACACTAACTGAGTATCACAGCTATGAATTTTCCTGAAAGGATGCTACTTCAAAAGAACAGACACTACTCACTTTGACAGTGACTCATCAAATTTGAACTGACCAGATATTTACAACCAACACAATTCAGGGAGAAAGGGTGATATGTTGGATGGGAGAGGTATCAGGTTTCTTAAAAAACACACTTCTGCCACTTTTCAGTCCTTAGAAACATAACCACTAGAGATTGATTGCTGGAAAAGGTGACTTCATCACCACAATTCTTGATACCAGTATTGCTTATGAGAGTCAAAGTCATAGTTTACAATCTTATTATGGCCAACATATAAGCCTAGGCGTACGCATAGCCTAAGTTTACAGAATAAATAGGCTGCATGATATTGGTGTTGTTATGCCTATGGTAGGATAATGACGCAGGTGTGAACAGATAATAATGAATATCATGCCTTCATGGTTTGACTTCGGCTAGCCATTGCATAGTACTGACTGCTGTAGGCCTATCCTACGGTAAGTGTAATTCTGAATTGGTAAAACTTGCATACTGCATAGCCTATGTCCCTCCCGAATCTTTTTTCTACTAAAATAAACTAAGTGCAGTACTGTAAGACCAACAGGTAACACTGACTGACATTTAATACTGACACATACGCCTTGTCTCGCCTAACTTCAGAAGCTAACTAGTAGTACTAAGTACTAGTAGTAGTAACAACGGCTGATCTATTACAAGTATACAACCCTAGGTCTAGGCTAGTCTCGTTAGAACTTCCGATTGGCGATATTGGTTGGCCTAGCCTAGTTCTTTAGGTCTATGGGTTCATTATTACACTGTCCGACTGAATATTATTACGGGCTTGCACTTGTGCCGTACGTTGGAGCAACTTAGCCCACCAAAACTAATGTTACGTTAATGACTCCACCGAACGTTAGGCTAGACGTAGGTAGATCCAAAACCGAGGCGGTATTATTACCTCCTACTACAACCAGTTTATACTCTGTCATTTTGGTTAAGTCAGCGGTTTTCTGACCACTTTTGATTTAGCCTGCTGCTGAGATCGAAGTTTCCCCTCACGTGGTGCACAGGCTGAACTTCATGAAGAAAGGAATTATTTGTGGCCCCTTTGTGTACAGTCCTCAATGCAAAGGGTTGACTCACTGGTGTGTCACTTAGTAGTAGTATTAGTAATAGTATACACTGTACTATTATCCCTGTAACCTTTGGTATCTTCAGTATAGTAAGGCCCCAGATAAACGAAATGTCGGATAAACGATCTCAACATGTAACCGTCATAGAACGTACATTACAGTACGTAGATAAAGTGTGAGCGGTTGAGTTGTATTATCAGTTACTTGAGATTTGCTTTAACCGGATGTCTCAAGTAAAGGATATACTGCAAGCTGTCATATCCCATCATGCAGTGTTGTCATGCAGGGTGTGATACATGCAGAGATCGAAACGCAATCATGTGTATTTATAGACCTGGATTAGGTGTAAATAACACGGATAAATTGAACTAACAATGGGACAGTCATATCCAGGGTGCTCAATTGCGGGAGTCGCCCTTCTTCGCTTGTTGATTGGTAAAACGAGGCTTGTTTGCGATGGGTGTTGACCGTGAATTATCTATACAGATATCTTTGAAAATCACACTATAGCTTGGAAAATGAGAGGCGGGTTTATCATGTTCATTTGTGTAAAACCGTAACTGAACACGGAAACCCGGACCTGGGCAACGATGATTTCATCATGACTGAAACAAAATGTAGGTCCTGCTAGTTAGGTTAAAATCACATTGATAACGTTCTTTCGAAAAGAATTCTTTGTCACGTTGCATAAGCTTATTAAAATGTTTTAATCGTGTAGGCCGGCCTACATTATATTTTGACATTTTTTTTTTTTTTGAGAGTGAGGCCCGGCTAGGACGAGGAAAAGATTGACCCCAATGGTCCGCCTATGGTTTAGAACGGGCCAAACTGCGGTACAGTAACATTGGAGAGGGAAAATTTTCATCAACTGAATGCTCTCAGACCATTAATTGCTAGGGTCATGATATTTTGTTCGTTTTTTGTTTTGTTTTTGTTTTTATTCAACGGATTGCGACAGTTTCGGACTGACAGTGCGAATACGTCATTATTAGGCACTGGATCCAGAACTTCATGAAGGGGGGGGGGGGGGAGGTCAGTCTACCGCGGGAAGATCATGCACTCAAGCTATCAGATGGGGGAAGGCTTGAAAGAAAAATGTTAGGGGAGAAGTTCAGTGATAGCTAGCAGACCCATCTCGGGACGGACCGACACCATGCATTCAATTGGCAGGTACAAGAAAAGTTTTGGAGTCTCCGGCGTAACGGCACTTCCAGGGTGTAGCGGCTTAAGCTGCGCCTACCCGGCCTTAAAATAGTGATCTCCTGTCTACAATTTCTCAATTCATGTGAAAAAAAATATCAATCTGAAAAATTGAAACATATACGAGATGAATTGGGATAATATCATTCATGATTCGCATCCTCTTTCATTTTCTCTGGGCCAGGAGAGCTCCGTGCCAAATATTTGTGAGCTGAAGCCTTACCTTGCCCCCCACTTCTTCACTGCTGGGAGGGTTTTAGTCGCGACCTGCAACCAGACTGCAGTATATATGTCCACGATTAATATATACACATATTAGATTTGCAATGGGAGACAGTAAATATAAATTGGGGGTGCCGTATGTTCACTTGGTGGGGTCGAGGTATTTTGATGGCGGGGGGGGGGGGCGGGAGTGAAGTTGGGTTGGTGTTGTGGGCAAATCATGTCAAAGGGTTTTTTTAAGACGAAAATGTTCAAGTAACAGGTAACCATAAAACAAAATCATCCTTTTATGTCACATTTATGAGAATTCGTAGATTCCAGAAAAGTTACTCCAACATTTTTTTTTTTTTTGAGATAACATTTTTTATTACTTTTTTTTTACAAGTGTCCATGATTGCATAACAAAGTAAAGCTGTTTTTTGTACCGATAACTAGTTTTGTAAATGATAGCCACCTTGATGAGAAAAAGAACTGTCACACAATGGCATTTTGATAGGTAGGGACAGCATGAGATGAGGGATGGTTGGCCTTCCCCCTTTTTGAGAAACTTTTCACCTACACCTACTAGGTAGCCTAACCTTAGACGGACGCATTCTAGTGCAATATATTGGGTCTTTTGAGGTCATAAAATGTGCTAGATTGAAATATGAGAAATTAAAAGGAATAAATAAAGAAATAAGCAAAGACTCTCAGCAATTTTCAATTACCAAGTAACCTTAGACACAACATGGCGTAATGTTTGGTATCCTTTGATGTCATAAAATGTGGTAGACTAAGATACATGAGAAATTCCAACAAGTATTTCAGATTTTCCGATATGCAATTTGGGGTAAGACACCACCAGGCTCCCAGTCACGACGGCCCTGCCCTCAGATGCGATTTGGTGCAAAAAATATGTACAAGTGTGAAGTTTATAATCTTTTTTTTTCAATGTACCGTCAGTAATAGCTTGTAGAATAAGAATAATAGCGGCAGATTTAGGAGGGCGCTTACCTAAGTGCTATTCTAAGATAATTCATTTGGATTATCAAACGGATTATTATTATTATTATTCAAATGGATTATCTTAGGTGCTATTACTTGATTTTTTTTTTTTTTTTTTTTGCGTTCGTGGAATAGACCAAATTGTCTACTTCATGTTGCGCTGTGTTATAATTGCCACAAAATGATAGCAATTTCAAAGCATCCAGTCGCAAGTTTGCGGATGAAATGACAAAAACGTTGATACCGAAGGTCTTAAACCTCTTTCGGATCACTCTATATGGGACACAATCCCCCCCCCCCCTTTTTTTTTTTGTTTATTTAAAAAATCCAGACATGTGCTACAGGGTTCATTAGTTCCGGTAGGAAGACTGTCATGTAAAAATTGCAAAGGAAGCATATGCAACCATGTGTCACTGAGATATTGAAAATGAAAATTCAATGACATTTTTTTTACTTACGTAGCTGTTGTGAACCCAACTGATGGAGCCAGTCAAACTTTTTCACAAAAAAAAAAGGGAAAAAAAATCAAGGTACAATGAGACCTTTGAGAGATGCAAATTATGTTTCTATAGTTATGGTTGCGGAATTTATTTTGTTATGATGATCATCCTCAAATGTCAAACGTCACGTGATCTGAATGCTTATGACTTCCTGTGTCACTCCTTATACCATTTGCTTGTCATACTGGCTACAACTTTAAAACAACATGCCCCCCACCGGTAGCAAAGACTTACTAAGGGAGGGTGTTGCAGAAATTTTCAAACGAGTGTTTGGTACCAAAACGAAAATTGTCACACAAAAGTATGAAAATTAAGAGCACCATACAGCCTCATTGCATGTCTGCCAAGTCTCACGTACGTATGAAAGGACTCATGCATTATGAGTCATAATTCTCACGGTGCTCACGGAAAATTTAAAATATTCATAACTATCTCCCATTTGTTGAGTGAAGGGGACACAAATACAATATTTGATCTCACGGCCTTATTGTTACTTTAACAACAACGGATTAAAAACTAGAGATGTGGACTTTAGAACAGTGTAGAAACTTTTTAACTTCTCTTAGTAATTCTGTCCTAAGTGCGAATATCAGATTTCATTTGCCGAATAAATTGACGCCGCGTAATTAAACAGAAGTTACATTTACCATCATTACATATTTTGAAACTGCTTTTTATGATCGTTTATGGATGTTTTTTTTTATAAAAAAAATGTGCTACTGGTTACACTTTTGTTTGAGAAACATGGGTCAACACCTAGAAGAAGTTGCAGACGGACATGAGATCAGTATTTCAAGGCTGGTTACAGCTTTCAACCGCCGACAAGTTGAGATATACAATGCCATCGGTGAGTTTGTAAAGCCAAAATTTTAGGCTAGGAACCAATCGACTGTGGCGCATGTCTTAAACAGTCCTGCACTTACCCCCCCCCCCCAATTCCACACGTTAAGTCTTCCTCTGCGGCTGTATACACAGCCCGAAGTCATTCGATCCGCTTGCCTCAGCCCCCATACAATTCAGTCCTTTGCCAGAGTCTCCGCCGTCCCCCCACCCCATGATAAAAGTCTTGTTTCGTCATTGACATCAGAGACGTGTAAGTCATAATGTCCTTCCTCCACTTACAAAATTAAATCGATGCCCTTGAAGAATTTGCATGAAGAGCCACGTCGAAAGCGTATCAGCTATTTTTTTCCCTACTCTCAGAATTAAGAACGGTTAAATGAAACTTACAAGTCGTGGGAAGATGGAAAGACCGAGTTAGTATAGCTGAAAAAGATGAAATCTTGGATCTTCATTTTTAAAAGAAATAAAAAAAAATGTACGCAACTTGCGAACCATTGATTGTACTCCTCTCACTAGGCTCCAAACCCATGCTGGTCATCAGCCACCAGCGTGAAAATAGATCCCTTCTGAATAAAATACAATACTTCCACTTTTATAGGCAAATACCTTGTCTCAACTCTAAATTATCTTTATAACTGACTCAGCTTAAGTCTTTCTCATCTTTACTAGGGTAAATAATTTAGAGCCTAGACCAGTTTTTCTCAGATACTGCCAGTGGGCCACTTGTGGCGCGGGACATGGTTTGAAGTGGTCCGGGAAAGGGGTGCAGGGGGGATATAAGAAAGTTGGACATTTTTTGTAACCATGTATGTTGAATTTTTTTTGTTTGTCTTAAAAATGGTAAATCTGTCACTCCCCTCCCACAGACTTAAATTAACAAACTTTGCACCATTTTGCATCTGAACCCCTTCTACAATATAAAAATTTTCAAAATCGGAGAGGGACTACACCCTCTTCACCCTTCCGTATGAACAGTGGCGCATGACGTATAAAAACATTTAATGGTTCTCAGTGGCGCCAAGTGGAGCTTTAGCAAAGTAATTGAGGAAGGATTTCCTATTTATTCCCACTTAATTGCAGTTTATTCCTTTATGAAAACAACTTCTTTTGCCTCAATTTGCACTTTGAGGACATAACCCCGCTCCCGCCCGCCTCAGCTCCCCCTTGCTTTTGTATACTCCAGTGCATGACCCTGGTCAACTGACGCCGTCCTGTAGAAAGTGTGTGCATATTTAAGTTAAATTGTGGCTGTGCACAAATTTTCGACATTGCGTTGCAATGTACCATTTTGAAACACACATTCTTTGAAAATCCATAACTTCCAAACGGGACATGGTGGGTTAATTATTCGTCACTATTCTTTCATGGTGCCTGGCAGTGCCTGTCGTATATCATTTAATTTTGATGAAACGTGTCAAAATAGAGTGCGCATCATTGACACAGTTTCTTACTAGACATAACATTACTTGATATCCAATCATACTTTGTTCTTCAACTTAGGCTATAAACTTTCAACCCTCTCTTTCACCATGATTAAAGTAAAAATGTTAGGTTTAAGTAGAAGTTGTTTTCGGAACCACCACAGTAGGATTTCTCATAGAGTAAGTGGTTGTATTAAACCCCAGTCTAATGATCTACTTTGTTGCAAAATATTGTAGAAATTCAAAGAAATATCTCACAGCAATCTATCCATAAGCACAAACATTTTCATTGCAATATCCTCAATTATCACGGCAATGCCCTCATGTGACTTATCTGAAGTTAGGATTCATCAAAAAATAATGAAACCTCAACGGAAGGCTTTCCTCTTCAAGTTGGAGGTGAATAATATTGCAGCCCTCTGGTGTATAAAGTTTGAAATAAAGAAAGGACCAATTAAGAGCCGATGTGTATTTTTTTAGGTTGTTGCTCATTTCCTGTTTAACTCGGCGTTATTTTATTTTATCTATCTAGTATTTTTACCTCCCCCCTCGCTAGCGCTTCCGCTCTTTCCGGTGTTTTGTTTTCTCCTCCCGACCTGTTGTCTTGGTTGCGTACTCATGCTGTTGTAATTTCTCTGAATGCACTTTGATCTCTGACAGGACGACGCACACGAAAGAAAGGAAAGCCATATAGGCCAAATGTTCACGGCACTCCGAAGCAGGACGCGATGCGGTTAAAACGTACAGTAAGTGAAGCCCCTGACAGAAGAGAACTCGGTAAGAAACCTTTCTCTTTCTCTAAGACTCGAAGGACCTCTGAAATCTTAGGTACAGTAAATTCCAGGGTGTGGTGGTACTGGTACGAATTTAGGGCCACGATTTGGACCCAAGGCAGAGGTCAGGGAGTCGGGAAGGGCTGTTCCTGCGGAACTAGGAGTTACCAAAAGAGCAGGCACTGAGGCTTGATTTTCAGGATTAAAAGGAGTTCATGAATCCTAGGTACTCTAAATTTCAGAGTTTGGTGGTACTGGAAGGGATTTTGGCCCCAATGCGGAGCTCAGGGAGTTGAATTATCTTAGGGGTGGACTTAGTTGCCGATTAGACAAGTAGAATTGACGCCAGTTACGCACGGAGGTCTTACTCCGGTTACGTGGAGAGATTTGACACCAGTTACGCACGTGCACCAACACAAGTGACACACGGGAAGGCGCCGGTTACGCACGTGCACCAACGCCAGGGACGCGCAGGTTGTCGCTGGACACGCACAGAAATTGATGTACTGCAAAACAATGCTTCATGGTAATTACCGAATTAATTGCAAAGTTCTGATCACTGATTGTACTTTTGAAACAATTTCTTTAATAAACGCCTCAAGTAAGGCTGTTTTCCGAAATTAAAATACTCTGTTTTCCTGGTCTCTTCGTGTGTGGACTTAAACAATAGGTTCCCCTCCGTTGGTATCGAGATCCCGACGAACTCTAGGCGGCGTTACAGTATCGTTCAACGGAAGAATAAAAATCAATTCGATATGTCTTCGATGGCAACGGTACCTAGTGAAAGCCTCTAGACAATCCGCCCATCCCAGTATGTGGACTAGGACGATCAACGAAGAGCTTAAAATATAGGCATCTTGGTGGGAAAGTCATTGAACACATTCGATTATGAAACTGAAAAGTAATACAACTCATCCCCCCCCCCCCCCCATCCTTTCCTCTCTCTCTCAAATCGAGTGAGTGCCTGCGTCACTATTTAAACTGACGACCACGGTACATACTGATCCTTCGAGGACACTAACTTGTCAAATATTTATTTAATTGTGAAACAAGAGATCTTTCTTTATGAGTGGGAAATGGCACACCGATTAAAGACAAGATCATCGTCTCATTCTGTTCTTACAACCATTGAATATCACAGCTTCAGAGACGGCTCTGTGGTTTGTATGTTAGAGGAAAGGAGAACCATAGAACTATTCAAAGAGATGGGAGGAGGTGAACGAGCTGGAGAAGATTTGTTGTCTTGGAAACTTGAATTCCAAAATTTGGAAGTAAATGGTATTCAAACAATGAGAAACATGCAAGGTTTTGGCTTCACGTTATTTACTCCCTTTGTTATATCTTACCCTGAAAAGACCAGGAACACAGAGGAATGTATGTTGTTCCTAATTACCACGTCACCTCAAAAAAGTTGGAAAACCACTACATTTAAAAAAAAATTTATCTTGCTAAACAATTTTCATATGTACAGTACGATCTTTATACGGAATCTTTCATAAATTCGTCGAAGAATGTCGAAACAGCGCCGCTGACTTGGAAACACTTTGCGCATAAAAAGAGGGCATTATAACAAAATGTGGACGAACCAGGATTCCATACGTTGGTAACTTGTCCTTGAAGTACACATCACGCTTCAGTTCAATGCAATGGCAGGCCACCACGAGGACAGAATGTACAGTTCAGAACATACAAATAAATAAGGTCTCGAACTTTTGACACCTTTGAACATTTAATATTATTTTACTAGATACCAGATGATGGAAATCCATTAAAACTACCTATGGGAATGATAAAAATTCAATTTCAGAGACTTGAGACTACCTGCCAAGGTACCTCATGGACCACATGTCTAATTGTAACATGTTATCGCTACTCCTGGTGACAGAGGTACAAATGGCTGGTTATAGTTCCCTGCCCCCTGAGTCGATCTGCATAACCCAGTGACAACGAGAATTGTGATTAACTTGTAGCGATCAGTCTGAATCAGATGTTCTAGCGATCAGTCTGAATCACATGTTGTAGCGATCAGTCTTAATCAGATGTTGTAGCGTTCAGTCTGAATCAGATGTTGTAGCGATCAATCTGGATCAGATGTTGTAACGATCAATCTGGATCAGATGTTGTAGCGATCAATCTGGATCAGATGTCCCAAAAGATTGGGACAACGACGATAGAATGCTGGTGAAGCGAACGAACCCAATTTGAAATCGGCATTTAGAGTTGCTGTAAACCAAATGCCAGATCAAATAGCAACCTGGTCAATATATTTAATTTTGGTGCTGAGTGTGTCCAAAGAAAAGTTAATCGCACAAAATTCATTTCAATCCTCAAAAGCAGCCTTTGTCGTCGATTAACACATGTGTAAATGAAATTGCAAGAGAGGATTATTTTAGTGAGTGTATTACATAATAGCACAGTACACCTCTGTGCTATTATGACTGGTTTAAACTCACTGGTTTTAAACTATTTTTTAAAAAAATAATACCTGCCGCGCCATGATTACTTCATGATTTAGTTTGCTCGGTATGGAAGATTCGAACGCAAGTAAACACAGTCGAGCACTCTTTTGGTGAGAGACTGCTTTAAACGTGGACCTTTGTCAAGATTCTTTCACACGTACCCATATATCCACACTTAATTAAGACATAGATACTCACTCCTAGCTCGTACCAAGGAATTTTGCCATGGAAGGGAGGCCAGGGGTGGCCAACCTTTCCTACTCAAGGGGCCACATTGCCACCTTTGAACTTCGAGATAGGCCGCACAATAACCCTACAGCACAGGTTGTAAACCTGCCCTCTATTTCTTACCATCTGAACTGTAAAAGAATAAATACAACCAAAGTGTAACAAGTAGGCGTAAGACGATAGAATTGTATGAATGAAGTGGCAGTATGCATTGAGACTTATCTATAGGCCTATATATGGCGACACGAATGCAAAACCGTATAGCCTATTTTCGGCTTGTGCAGTGGGTGTAAGATATAAAAAAAAAAAATGTTACTCATCTCAAGTTCTTGTATGGATAATATCTTTATTAATTGTACTCGTTGAGTCTGTTTTTCTTATAATCTCTGTAATTGTCTTGTCTGTTCAAAGGGGAGGGGGGGGTGGCCAATGATGCCTCTCCGAGTGACGCATTTGACCTTAGGGTCAAGCTTGGCCACCGCTAGTGTAGGAAAATTATCTTAGCGTAGGACCTCCATAGACTGCTGGCGCGGAGGGCCCAAGAAATTTACAGGAGTATTCTCATATAGGTGCGATCGTCAATAGAGGGCGGTCGTCTCCTTTGACCCTCTCTTGGGTACTTGCATTGTCACGTTATCAGAGACTCACTGGTAATCTCACGTTTTATGTTTTTACGTCTGTTTTATTAATTTGTTTTATGTTGATTCGCAATATACGTTTTCCTCAATTGAAATGTTGCATTTAATATGTAAGTGCGTAGCATACAAAGAAACAACTTTAATCATTACTAAACCATTCGTTCTCGTCAATAGACATTATCAATAGCTTCATCTCCTTACGGCATTATGTACGATAGGTGTCGGGAGATGCATCAGCTGAATTTTCATAACTTTTTGGGGAGAACAAATTATTCCTGAGCAACAAATAACCGAATTCCCACCTGCAGAAAACTTGTTTCTTGAAAAGAAATCTACCGTCCTGTCCTATTTTGATTAATCTATCATTCTGTGTCCAAGTACTGGTTATACAAATACGACTTCCTTTTCCCTGCAAAACAAATACAGTATTTCCCTTCTAATAAGGTAAACGTTGCATCATTTTTAATCCACGGATATTTCATAGTCAATACATAAGTTTGTCAACATTAATTACTGAGGTCTTTCCACATTGATATTTATCTTTATGTTATGATAGTTGACTGTATAACCTTTATTCTCCCAGTTTTCTTTTTTTTTTCGGTGCCAAAATCGTACCGCACCGTCAAGGAGAGGGCACATGACTGCACTGTGATATATGAAACAAACAAGGCATACTGTCAGGGTAATGGTGTGTCGTCTCGAGAATACACGAACATGTATGATCATGACTGCAGTCTGATGGGGTAGGAAAGTCACATTGGCGACACAACGCAAGTGACGTACCAATTGTGATGACGTAATGTAATTTACAACATATGAACTACCTATGTTTAAATAATGATCGAAATCCTACGTCCTACGCGAATTTAGGAATAATTCTAATGATTTTAAATACAAGACGGGTACATGTGTCGTAAGTGATCATTTTCTACGGTCTTTTTTTTTCATTCAAATGACTGACAACTCAATGGATCCTTTTTATTGTATTGTTTCGGATGACGAACCAATTAGTTGGAGACAATGCAGATCCCGATTGAACAATTGATTCACCGGAAATGCAACATCAAATTGGATTCTTCCTTTAACAATGGCGAACAAACACTAAATGAATTTAATCATAACTGTCATATCTGGAACCAAGCAGATTGCATCGGTCAAAATATTCATGTCCTTTGCCTTAAATCTGAAAAAAAAATCAATAAATAAAAAAAGTACACTACAAGAGAATTGAGTATATAAAGCTTTTCTTTCTCCCACAAGGGTGAAATCTTTTTAAGGACTTCGCGCACCAATGAAAACACCCCTAAAAATTATCACCGTCACTGTAACTTGTAAACATGATGAGTAATCAACCTGACGTCACCTGTTACGGTCTGCTGGGCCCCTCTTTTACGAAACTGATACAAAAATCTCAAACATCGGGAAGAGGTCTTTGCTGTCGAAGTGGTCTTGTCAGTATATCACAGTGTACCTCTTCGTTGGAGAGTCAGTGTGTGCGTTGTGGGTTACCGTTGAAACACTGTGCAATATTTCAGGGCCTGTTAATCAATTAGAAAAGGAGAGATTTGAGATTGTACAATATTTTTACAATGATTCGCCGGAGTTGTGTAAGTATTAATTTTCTTTTTCATGTCTTATACGTCATATCTTTTAAATTTATCAGTCGGTGTTTATACCAAACATTTACGGAAAATATGAGACGACAGGTGCAAAAGAGAAGTTGGGGGGGGGGGGGGGGGAGTCATTACACTCGAAATAAAGTTGTTGCTGCATTGTATTGAATATAACCTACAGTTTTATATATCGCATGTGTGCATATGCAGTTGATCGTTACGTAAAACGTACAGACTATTCAAGGAAAACTGCAAATTAAAGTTCTACTTAAATGGGATTTGTGGCCACTGATGTACAGATTTAACATGTTGGAGAAAAATGGATATCTTTTGGTATCTTTGTATTCATTTGTACTTCAAAATTTATTTTAACGAGATAAACTGCCATCCGTATTTAGAAAAAAATAAGCTGTTTCATGACTATGCACACAGAAGGACTAATAGTACCTGTGTAACTGCTCTGAGATTTTTTGACAGAGGATCTGCCTAATGAGCATTGAGCCTAACGCTAATCAAGATAACATCCACTTTACCGTTAATTGGAATCCTACACATTTCATTCAAGTACAAGTTTAACTCATAGGCTGTGTCACACTCCAGTACAGTATCCAAGAGAAGTGACATGAGGCATACGATAAAGTGTACAAAATGCTGCAATTGTTTTAAAATTCTTTCCCCATACATTTTATCATGGAATGTTTTGGAAGTCACTCATGCAGGCACAACTACTTGAATATCATTTACATTTGTTTTCGTTTCAGAGAGCTGACCTAAATTTTCACAATTTTTACAGTAAATCTACGATACGCTCGATATACACTTTCACTGGTGGCAAATTCCGAGATTAAATAAGGACCTCAACTACAAAGAAAACAAAGACTTCTTGCAATAATTAGCCACTGTTAGGTGGCATTTTGGTAATCCTTGAGGCAACTGTAAATCTTTCCTTCCCAGGGAAGCTTTTCTTCAAGTCGAAATATCTTTTAAGTTAGGAACAAGATATCTGCATGCATGGTGTTTGAAATATCTGCAGTCAAAAATTACTTTCTTTCATTGAAGGACCCCTCCACTTGTCAGTAAAATAGGCTATACCTTTTAGATCATCTCTAATAAAACGTATGCATGCTTAGTACATTGCACAGACCCCCGTGGATCATATATGACAAGTTTAGGCCTACTTTCACAGCAGATGGTATCATAACAAATTTCCATGAAACCTGAGTTACACATATGTTCCATTTTTAAACAGCCAAAATATGATTTTGAGAGGTGGTAATGACGTAGGCCTATGTGTACGATGACTCCATAGATGCTTGTAATATGTTCTTATGATAAATGCTCCTATTAGTTTTGTTTGTACCTACCATACCGGTAACGGTATGTGTAATACTGTGTGCATTCAACGCTGTTTATTATTTGCCAGCAATTATAAAAATCTTCCATCTCCTTCGATAGAATTTTATTACTACAGCAGTCAATGACTTTAGTCAGACGAACCAGTCCTTTGATTTTCAGACGAATTTGAGGCAAACTATTGCATGTCGATAATTCTGTTTCGCCATCTACCGTCGGTAGTTATGTATCTATTCCTACAGTTACTGGAGACTTGAAAATTAGGGGCTTTTTATGACGGGGATTGCCCATGGTAAAAATGTCTTAGTGTTAAAAAAACAAAACAAAAAGTCAATTGTCAGAGATTTATAACGTGCAATTTTGATCGTTTATTACCCTATCATTGTTGCTTCAGTTGTCTGTCAGATGTTCATAATCTCTTAGTTTGAACATTTACCATTAACATGATGGTGCTGCACAACGGGTGTGACAAAATATCATGAAATGTGGTGAACTTTGTAACTCAATCAGCCCCTTCATAGGAAACTCACTCGATGTATGAATATTCATGTTGTACCTCAGTCCTCGCACAATTTCCATAATATGCTAAAATCATGTCTCGAGAAGACCTTTGCTGCATGATAGAACATGACGTGATAGCCAGGTATACCATAATGGTTAGGGTAGGTATACCTCTCGAGAAGGGATAAACATGTATGTCATCATGTGAGGAGTGGCTGCAACAGTTCATTCCAACTGAACGTAAATTCAACAATCAGAAAACATGAGAAACTTTGAGTTACGTTAAAGAACAAAAAAAAAATTGCTAAATCATGTTTATTGTTGTTCAACGTCAGTACTATGCCATACCTTTGTGAAATCACCATTGTCATCGGATGCCTGTACAGTACTGCGTTCATAGACAATATCGCCCGAGAGCTGAGTCAATTCCACAGTTGACCAAACAACAGTGGTACGCCTCTTCGTGTCTATGATATGACACTTTGGCACCACTTGTGTCTTTAACAATAGACCTCCTAATTGCAGTCGTTAGAATTTTCACCATGATGAGTCACACCGCCTGACAACTTTCATGAGTTTACTGAGTAGAGCCAAGTTAGGGTTCATGCCCGGCTGAGTCGGTCGATGATTAGAACCCACATTCATACTCATTGCCTACCTGTGGGCGACAGCCCTCCCCCCTTCAGTTCCCTCCCCCAACTGTCCCTTCTCTATCACATCATATATTGTCAACCGAGGCGATAAAAAGTCATGTTTTTATTCCACTGAGGCATAAATTATATCTATTGAAGAACATCAGTAGTGATATTTTTTTTTTTGGGGGGGGGGGTGAGGTACGATTTTTTTCTAAACTGATTGTGTTTAGCCATGTTGTAGTCTTTTGGATAAACTTATTAATTCTGTTTACCATCACTCTATTACACTGAATTTGCATTACACTTTTCATTCTCATGATTCTCATGATGAAAAAAAAAATCTGGAAACAAAAATTGAATAAAAATACTGGTAGAGACCAAACTGAGAGCAGTGATAATTAACTTAGATGTGGGACTAAATTAGCGGATTTTTAAAAGAACTTAATAATGCAAGTTGATTTTAACAACGTCCAGCTAATTGAAACCATAGGCCTGGTCTTGACATCTATTTCGCAACCGAAGGGGGGGGGGGCATTTCCTTGCAGAGGTACTGTGATTGCTCGTTGTATTCTCTGTGAAATATTTTGGCGCCATTTTGGAGACATAAATCAAACCCAGAAAACAAATCGTTATTAATAAAACAAAACAGCAGGTGTCTACCAGTTTGAACTGTCGACCACGGCTTGAAAAATCTTGTAGTCTATACATTACATTAGTACTGTACAGAAAAGGTAACTTTTGACTCCGTACAAACTAGTTATCAGTATACAAGGTAAATGGTATAGGAACATTTACCTGCAATGTACTATTCAAACACAAAAGTCTATTGCGTGGACATGAAATATATTTTTTTTAATATATAAAGATGAGCACATGTTGCAGACAGGAGTTATTTATCAATTAAATAATTGACATTCACTTGTCTTTCTTTCAGTTAAATATGCTGACAGTTATTCTAGTTTGGCTAGCGTTCCTACCATCAGGTAAGAATAACTTCTCGAAAGAAAGTAACCAAACATTTCTTTATCTTGTTTTAGTTTGGTCAAATGTCACGATTGGCCACTAGATATCAAAAGGACAAAAACATGTAAGCTCCTTTATCTCAAGCAAACTAACTGTGAGGGATCTCATACCTTGCATGTCTATTGCTCACAGGGAGTAAATGATCCCTTTACGTTAAAGTAGAGGTCAAATATCATTTAAGACCTTCAGAAGTCAAAAAAGTGAAAAAACTGAAAACACAATATCCCCACAGGAATTAACTTCTGTAGTCACATGTGTGGGTTGGCCATATTAATCAGATGGTCTCTATTGTTTTTGGTAGAGATCAAAGGTCATTTGAGGTCAGTAGAGGACACACTGTGAAGGGATCTTATATAATTTGCATGACTTACTCATGTGTAGCAACTGTGCTCTAGTTTTTGTGGAGGTCAAAAATCATTTTGAGGTTATTGTCAAAATCTTGTAACCGCCTACCTCAAAAAGATTAAGTGTGAGGTATCTCATCATAAGTTAGAATGCTCATTACCTATAACGAATAGAAGATTTCTGTCACGTTTTGTTGCTGTTCTTTCAAGAGAATGTGAGAGGTCTTTTTGGGGGTTTACATTTTTCAATGATCAAAGGCTCATTAACATGATGTTGTCAAGTAGGATAACTTGTCTTCGATCTCATTGTTGTCACTTGATAGGTTCATATTGTCGTTATGGCTCTCTGGTTCAACAGGTATCGGTCAACGGGGCTGTTTTAATTGCGAGAGTATTACTTACCTTGACACGGACTTCACCGACAAGACTGTATTGGAAGACGCAGATTGCATTCTGGGAAACTTAACCGACGCTGATGCACTGCAGTGTCCACTGTTTGGTTTTTGTTACACGTTCGATGGTACGATCACGTGGTTCGTTCCCGGATGTAAGTATTGAGGCTTTTTCTTTTACATTGTCTTTTCAATTTGATTTTGTGATACTCATCGCAATGATGTGCATCATCATACGAATAATGAATATTTATGAGGCCAAGCCGAGTTGTATAGAACGTTCAATTTTTCAACAAATGAAACCATTCATGTTAATGCGCGAATGGAAGTCATTATTTGTTTTATATTAAATCTCAGAACATGGTCAAGATTTGATTCGATGAGACTAGAGGATATGTCCCAATTATTCCTTATACCTTTTGCAACGTACGACCAGCAGTTTTGCAATGATTTATTTGAATGACGGTATGTCGCAATGCAATTATCGCTGACTCATTGCGGGTCGTGGGGAAATACGTACCAACCCATGGTGGAACTTCGTAATGATTTTACCGAATCAAGTATGGCATGTGACCACCAATCCTCCAACTGAATCAGATGTAAAGAATAAACTCGCATGTGAGTCATACTCGTGGCCAGTTTCGCAACGAAATTTCAAGAGTATTTTGAAATCTGTCTAGAAGGTTACATCTAATCAGCGATTACGCTTGTAACTCATTCTGATGTGTATTTGTACGTGGGCAGTCGGGTAGGCAAACTGGAAAAAACCACAGAAGATAATAAATGCATGTGACCAGATTCAAATTTTAATCACTCCCGAAAAAATTCTTATTATGTGTGCTATAAATATTGGATGTATGTGTAATTTGCTTTTATGGGTAGGCTGTGCTCATTCCGCCAGTGGCCAGCAGTGCACCATTCAAGCAGTGGATATGTCGACTTCATTGAGGAGATTGCTTCGCAAAGATACAACATACTTACAGACTTCAAATATTGATTTGACGTAAATTATCATGCACCAAACTGGCAAAACAAAATGAAAGAAATGAAATCTTTATGAATTGTGCCCAATATATTTGACAGTGTATTTTTAAATACTTTATGTTGATGAAAGGGATTGATAAACCAGCAACATCGAGTATTTGTAGAGTAAATCGAGCTTGGTCAGGCTGCCAATCAATGCAGATGCACATAAATGCACATATATAGAAACGTTTTGCTTCAGTGAGTATATAGGTAACCCCCCCCCCCCCCCCCCATGAAATTAAAGCCCATCGTTTTAGTTAGTCTACAGTATGTCAAGTCGCAAGCAAACGGTAAACATTATATTAGAGGGCAGCATTGGCTTTGTACCTATTTTATACGCAATTTAACAACTCTTTCGCTACTTTGCGTGTTACGTATCTGCGAGTACAGAAGAGGTAAAAACCCTTGACCAATATTCTAGTGCAACTTTCGCAAAATGCAGCCGGTAGCACAGGAATGGACTGATGAATTACCATCAAAATGAGTTTCTGTATACGCGGCTAAGAATAGTGAGTCAAGAAGGGCAGACCTGATAAAAGAAAACTGTTTTTGTTAGTCCAGGGTAAGGTACTGTATTTACCCTTTTCCTTTCCTTGTTTCTCTTTACAGACGGGTTCGTAGACGCTCATCTGACTAAACGCGGTTGCGTCCTAGGTCTTTCCTTCTCGGACGCGCCGGGCGGATGTTACAGTCGGCATGAAAGTTTCTCGTACATGTATCAACTCTACAACGATCGGTTTACCGACCGGAATATGACCAATGTGGATGGGAACCTATGCGGTTGTAACAACAGTTCCAACTGTAACAATAAAGAGGGCGCTCTAATCGAGGTTGAAAGAGACGGACTGGTCCCCGATCCAAATGGTAATCGTATTTCGCCTTTGTGATTTACAAAAAAAAAAAAAAAATCGAATTTATTTTCCTAAAGGCTTTGTGTAAAAGGAGCATTGTGAGAACGAAAGGACAGGTGCGCCCTCAATTTTTTCTTCCTTTTGGAGATGAAATTCAGCTTCGATTATTAAGATGAACATTTGGGAAGATCAAAGATGAAAAGATCAAAAAAGGGTACACGATTTATAAGATATGACGACAATGAGAGACGTTGAGAAAAAAAAAATACAAACAGGTAGACAAGCCACTACAGGAGACATCATAATCAACTTGAAGAGATATTCTTACCAAATTTGCTCGGTCGTGAGTCAAGAAAAAGTTTCCAAGTATGGCATTAACACGAAACCCGATGAGGATAAATTCCTATCGAAGTTATTTATTGCGTGTTCCGCAAGTAAAATGTAAAATTCTAATTTTGCCAATATTTACTGTCTATTAACGGTAACTACCTGGACAGAATTCACACTGTAGGGGTTACTCCGTCTTTTCTCCCCACCTTCATCAGAATCACTGGTAGATCCCCGGGAGGGGGATAGGGGGCCATTTCCGCACCCAGAGGTAGACCAGACAATTGTTTCTAGAATTGATACTCATAGGAAGCAAAATGTTTTAGAAGAGTTTAAACTTTACGATAATAACACAATCTTGTTGCACCAGATAATCTCAACTAATCTCTTTAGTTGTAGACAAAATTTCCAAAGATATATAAGGAGCACACCTCCATAGACCCCTCCCCTATATCACTGTACCACCAGTTTGAGCCCTTCCTAAGAAATGACATTTAAAATTCTCGTGAATGATTAATAATCACCCCAAACAAATTGAGATTAACCACTGGGGAGTGCAAAGGACATTCTTGTGTGTTCAAGCAGCAAAGAAAATACACCAAAAAAAAAAATATGTAATGCGCCCCTATGTAACTGAAACAATAGTTATTTCATAGCGTTACCATTGTTTTTTCACACGCTGACTTTTGTCGAAAGTTCAGCAACTCTATAACATTTATGAAAACAAAATGGTATGATATTCCATCTTATATCTTTGTCGTTTTTATCTACAGTTCGCGGAGTGCAGTGTCTGTTCTGCTTTCATCAGGTCACAAACCATCCGGTGTTAACACACTTAAATGTGGAAAACCCATCGTGTTCCCATGGTGACCTCCAAGACGTTGATGTGTATTACCATACGTGTGGGTCGGGCGGCGTTTGCGGTGTCATTGATGGCGATGTTACATTAAGTGAGTTAAATCTCGTTTCAGATTAATTAATGGCTGTGAAGATCACAGATTTTCTAAAACCCGCCCTGAATTAACAAAAAAATACCAGACACTTTACAGCACTTGTAAGAAGAACGCAAACATTCGCAGATATTGTGCTGCGGTAGTCCCATCGCGCGCTTTAAAGTTCATTTTTAAGGGCGTAAAGTAATAACCTTCCCACAAGCAATTAAATTTCTTTTTGTGGCTCACTATAGCTGGACTTCCAACATCAATTTTCAAATTCTGCCACACGAGATGGTAAATGTCCCCCCCCCCCCAAAAAAAAAAATAAATAAAAACGAATAAATGAAGACACACGGGAATAGTTCATTCCTGACTACAGTTTATAATGACTGAAAAACTTTGTGCTTATACTGGCGGCGTTCACAGAATTGCACTACTTTTTAAATAGAAACTTTTGTTGAAAATAACGAAAATAACCATCTAACTTTTAACTTGTTGCACCGTAACTTAAACAGTGACCAGTTTAATATATTTTGTCTTCTATTTTTTGATACAAAGTATATTTTCAGTCTTTTAGTACGTTTTCATATCTCTGGAAACCTCCTTTACCTCTTAAAAATATGGATAAGCCGTGAACAACTTTTAAGTCTGCTTCGCTTCAAAAATGGTAATTAAAATTTTCATTTCATTTTATTTATTTTGTGTCCACAAATAAAAATCAGAGGTACGGTCTGAGGGCTGAAATACTTGCCATACCGTAAATTTCAATACCGTACCTGGTAATCCTTGAATAGACAAGATAGTAATATGCTAGTTGCACCAAAACAGGGTGAAGAACGGCAGAACGAAGACGGAGGAAGGTATTAACATATTTGATAAGATTATTTCATAAGTCATCAAATGTGCCGCTTAAGAGACAGCTTACGGTCGACGAAAAGATCCATGCAAGTAATTCGCACAATCGTTTTTTTTTTCTTAACCCGATTTCCACTGAGCACAGAAAAGTTGGGCAAAAATGGTCATTACGCACGTTAGCATGAAAAAAAACAGTGCATTTTTGTCTTGCGTACATGAGGCGTTAGTTTGTTCGCTTCAAACCACGTTTTTCTGAGATTGCTAAGGATTCATGTAGGAATTAAGGTTGTTACAGCCGGAATCGTGGACAAGTACGTTGGTATAATCAGCTAGTCATCTCAGTTCTTCGTTGGGGGTAACACTCTTTTACGTCTCCATTTTCTCTTAAGGTGGTGCCGTTTTCTCGTATTTTTTGAGAGATTGCATGTACGATATCCAAGATTTTCCTGTGACTACCAGAGATGACGGGTTTCGATGCGTTGATAAAGAGGAAGCAGATGAGTTCGTCATCTCACATTTGGTCGGAGATGTGTCAAATATCGGACCTGTCTCCTTCGACGGTCAATTATGTTACTGTACGTCTGATCTCTGTGAACTGTCGACCGGGGTGCCACAAGACCAAACATCGAAACCTACACCAGATAACGGCTCTACTTCGAATGCCATACCCAAAACTGCAGTATTCATAGTCTGTCACGTGGTCCTCACGATATTTACACTTGGCGACGTTTGAAAGCAAAATTGAGGCGAGAAAGTACGTCTTTCACGGTTTTAAACTCTTTTTCAACTGCAGTACGGACAGCATGAAGTAAAAATGTTATGTATATGTTATATTGATGAACATTGGTTCATAGAACTGTATGTTTGTGAAATCACAGACGTGAGGTTTGTCTACAACCAGCAAAACGATATCGAACCAATGAAGGTAGACATATACTGCTATATTACCTTGATTCTAACATATAGTATAGGGAGGTGTCATTAGAGGTGTCAATAGAGGTGTTATTTGAGGTGTCACCTAATACCTAATAACACCTCCCTGATATAGTCAATTAAACGAAGATCTACTCACCCCCTTTCTTTTTCTTTTTCTGACTCGGAGAAATAACCGAAATCTTATGGTATGTCATATTAAACATATCAGCAGAAAAAAAAACAAATTAAATAAATGGGTGAAGTTGGGAGTTGGTTTTTACGTGATGAGTCATACAGAGGAGCAGAAGTATATTGACTTAAATGAAGGAAATGGAAGTCTGCTTATTGTTTCTGACACTTGTCATTACGTAATAATGTTTATTTTTAATTGTACATTGAAAGTTAATTGTATGTTGTATAGATGTACATACAAATAAGCCTATAAAGATAAGTTTTGATATTGCTAGGTGAATAAAAAAAAAAACGAACGAATAATTATCACGTGATTTACATCTTGTGTTTAAAATCGCAGTCTGGAATCTTTTTGAGTATCCTGGAATATGAGAGGGAAATAGTCAAACATTGACAAAAGAAAGGTTTTGAACACGAAAGGAAATATGTTCAACCCGATATAAATATAAAATGTACTATACTTTATTCAAGTAATACCTTAAAGGGAAATAGGGCGTTTAAAATACACCATGATGACATTTAAAGGAAATAGCTTTAGTCATTGTTAAACTATCCAGTCTCATCAATAAACACCTGTCAAAGCTTCAGCTCCTCAAAACATTATGCATGTGATGAGTAGCGGAAGATGCATCATTTGAATTTTGAAAAGTTTGGGTGAACAAATTAGTGTCGAGCAACAAATAAGTGAATTTCGACCTGTGAGAAACTGATTTCGTGAAAAGAAGCCTACTGTCCTTCCTTATTTTGAATAATCTATCATTCTGCGTCCAAAAACATTGGTTTGAATAGTATGGATGTTTTCTGTAAAACAAACGCCCTATTTCCCTTTAAAGCTGGAATATGAGCTGTTCTGGTATTCGCCTGGTTATCTACCTTTCTTTTTCGTCAAAGTTTTAGGGAAGAGAAAGAAGAAAAGATTACATGTCGCAAAACCTGAAATTTTCTAGAAATTTTGTTGGCCCTACAAAATTCAAACTATCCAAGAGAGCATAGCATAGTCTGTTACCATTACTTGAAAACCAAACATAGACCAATGGGAATGGATATGAATATTCCTCCACGTAAAAGTAGGGCTTAAACAAGATAATTTTGCAGTGGGCAGTGGCTATGGCATATTCCATGGACTAATTTTGAACTCATATTCCAGCTTTAAGAGTGTCTGAAGGATGTTATAAGTTTAAATCAAGTCTTAAAATATCAACAATTTGAAACAAATTAGGAAAGACGATTTGAGAAAAGAGCCTTTGTTCTCCTTCTAAACCAGATATGACTGGAGTGCAGATTTATCTGTAAGAGACAATACGCAAAAGATAATGCAAAAAGCTAATGAACAAGAAAAATAATGCCAGTCAGTTCTAAATAAAGTTATAAAATGTAACAAACAAACAAACAAAACAAAAAAATGTAAATTAAGAAACAGTTTTTTTCTGGAGTGAATGTTCCATTGCCCCTGAAATTTTCCAATTTTGAACAAAGATTCCTCACGAATTATTTTGACATTACTTATTTTCATGGCGATTACAGAGAGTGTAAATGTCGTATGGGAGAACCGTTAACCGTTTAAACGTGGAGGATATGAACAGAGGGGATGGTAGGAAACAGTGAATGAGGTACCCAAGTGTTTCAATGAAAAGAGGGCGCAATTTTAACTTTTTTTTTTTTTTTCATGTAATAGGAGAATTAGTCCTTCGTTTTCAACCCAGAACTGATTTCAGATTTGACAATGCCAGAGAGAGGGCGCTGGACATGAATGATTTTTTGTAGTGTCAGGAATGAAATATCCAAAAAGAGATTAAAAGATAACGAGATTACAACGCAGTTAAGATTTTTAATTGATCACGTGGGTGCCTGATATGAGGTCATTGTGTATAATTAAGTCTGGTAGCATTTGAGTGATTAACACGACTGGGAATTATATTTGCACTCTGACTTTTCAAAGTTATTTTCCTCACTCGTAAAGTCTGATAGTTTAAATGAATGAGGGGTAGCAGGGAGGGGGGGGGGTCCAACCATTTTTACTTCTCTCGATCTAATAATTGTCAATGAAAATCTGCTGAAATAGCAGACTCCTTGAAACTAAGATCCTTACATCCACCCCGTGTCAGCCTTCGTAAGGGTATTTTCATATTTAACGACCATGGATGTGCACTTTAGAGGGAGATACATACGAAAGTTAAATTCATGCTAATCCCAGTACATTTTCTCTGGTGTGAAAAGAGGTTCAATGAATTACTAAGGATGATTGAAGAGCTATCCTTTTTTGTGATATATCCAAATTCCATCAGGGAGATGTGACTTAGAAGGAAATACTTCTTATTCCTTCCTTCGAACATAACCTAGTTACCGCCAAAGACATCTGCTTTCTTCACCTTTACAGATTCAATGGGCGTAAAACGTATTAAGATCTTAACGTGAAAGGGTTTATGTCGTCTGCTATGCCGTCAATTATATTGGAAAATTTTGTCCATAGTTATAACATTGCCAGTCGCTATTCTTGACAATTGTTTTCATCTTTTTGACGCCTTTTGATGTTTGTCATAGTAGACCAGTTTCAGGATGTGTAATTTGCTGAACGGGTACACCTACTACAAATTGCGAAAGTTTGCGGAAATTGATAAAAATTCAATAGTAAATTGTAGTCTTATGTCCATTTTAATCATATGCACATGGCCAAAGCCCTACACCTCGTTCTTATACGCCAGTCCATCTTGATTCGGAAGAGATAACCAGTCGCTTTGGTTGGTGAGCTTTACGTCCTGTCTTGACTGTCGGCAACAATCTTGGCATCAAAGCATTGTTCTAAGTAATCCTTTTCATAGGATATAAACAGGTGTGAAAAAACTTACTTGGATACCATCTAGAAATTGGATACACCACACAAAGGTAAGAGGGTGCTTTTAAGCCGTACTCATTTCTTATGAATTGGAACTCTTATCACACCGGAGAAAATCGAACAGGATTAGCATAAATTTAACTTTTAGTTGTAACTCCTTCTAAATTGCACCTCCTGGTATCCAAGTTACCTATTCACACATGTTTCTATCCTATGATAAGGATTACGTATTGAACAATGCTTTAATGCCAATTGTCAGGTTAAGACCAGTGTCTCACACATCCAAACTGACTGAAGGTAAAGGATTCATTTATGATCCCATAATCAGATATAAAACAATGGAAAAAAAAATAACAGTTACAAAATAGAAGCCGCGATTATACCAACTCCTCGTTGCCGGTGAAAATCTATGGAAAATTGGGGAGAGGATAGAAACTTACGACGTTGGTGGTGCATCACGTAAAGATACTTACAGGACAATTGAATAAATTATCACCAAAAACGTAATGAATGATGATAGCTTAGTAGTATAAGGATGGATAAAAGCTAAAGCTCAGTACACGACCTGATGGTTCTTTACTCCTTTTTGGAGTTTTGTACTAACGGCATCATTAGAATCCTGCGAACTAGGCCTAGATGATAATGCAAGCAACAAACTTTCACTGACAATATTTGATACAAATAATCATTTGATTAGCTGCTACTGCAGGGAGTAACAAAGCACTGATGTGGTACGCTAAAAGCAATTAAATATCTTCATGATACTTATTTACGGTACAACTTAATTCCCTGCTAATTAAAAAAAATCTTCATCAGCAAAATCAATGATGAAAAAAATGAATGATAATTCATATTCTTCATACTCCTCAGCTGCTTTAGAATATTTCTTAGCTCTGTTGAGGATCAATTTCTTCGTAATACTTTGGTAGCATCTTTTTCGATAGAATACAACGCGACGTAAATCGCAGTTCTAGTTTCCTCTCCAAATACGGTCAGTTGGAAGAAAAATAAGAGTAAATCAACACTGCTAAAGTACTTTCATGATTTTGTACTTTAAAGAAAGGCAATTGGGTCTTTTTTTCCTTTCTCTCAGGAATGACAAACTCGCTTCTTCATTTTGTTGATCTCTCAGTCTGCAACATGATGAAACATCCACAAATGCGTGACATGCCGTCAGGTGACATGTGACACTAGTACTCTTTTCTGATTGGCTAAACATATTACTAACGTCATAACGAACGGTAAGTCTGCTTACATGTCTGTAAATAGAACGAATAATATACACGTTGACGTAAAATGTACCTCTTTCTTACACTTGCTAACATGTCCAAATGGCACAAACAAATACAACTAACACTTTCTGTGTTTCAAAGCTTGGTGGAGGTAAGTAGTTGCAACGAAAGTGTAAGATATGGAGAATTGCCTATACTGGCTACAAGTATAACTAACATGATCAAGTTGTCCAAGAATCCAAGACTAGTCCCCTTTCAAAAAAAAATCTTTTTCTCGGTTGCAATTGGCATTTTATTTCATTATGAGTAGTTTGCCACTTTGAGATGACAACCGATTTAATATTTCATGTAATTAACATTTGATTGGATAGTCTCAATACAAAAAAAAAAAACCCAGAAGAATCGTTGACTTAATTAACTAGCAACACCTTATTAAACATGTTTTCACTTGTTGGCACCTGTGATGTTCAAGTTACCTTTTGAACAAACAAAAGCTAGTCAAAAAACTGTGATATACTATTTTCCCACATATACCAGTTCCGCGAAAGGAAATTTGAGCAATGTTGATGCAATATTACTAAGGCAATATTTTCATTTCTTCATCATTCGTTAAAGTAATGAAATACTTGGACCGTAAGTGCATTGTCTAGGCAAACGATACAATACTTAAATAGCAGGGGAATCGTCGGGGGAGGCCATATGGGCCCTCTAATCATGTAGACTGTGTTGGACATAATAATGATCTTGCCTATCGTTGCCCGAAGGTCACGATAGGCAAGAAGGTAAATTTTCTTTATGTTTCCTCACTAAACACGTTGACAAAAAGTAAAAGTAACGTTTCAGTGGCAACGAAATTCTTATTATTTATTCATTTATTACATTTTAAAATTGTGTGTGAATTTTCGTTGTGACCTCGTCATTTTAATTTGTCCTCAAGTAAAGTGTGTTCGATAATGTCTACATATTTTGATTAATCACATTCTTAGGGTTACAGAGTAAAAAATATAAGTAATAGTCCTAGAGGGTTTACAATACGCAAATAATTAGAAGCGCCATGAGAATATAATTTCGTCTAGATAATTCTGCTTTTTTTTGTTACAATTTACACAAAGTTCAGCAAGTTACAGAAGGTATATGCATGTTCAGCAACCTATACACAAAATGACATTGGTCTACTGTTACAGGCTCCGAAAAGAGCTGGTAGTTGAAAACTAATTTTCAAGAATATGTACTGGCAATGTTCTGGCTATGGACAAAAAAAATATCAGGCGCTACGACCACCTAACAGACGACATAGGCCTTCATGTCAACAAAGCGCTGAACAACGCCCCTGGTACAAGGCCCTGGATCATTACTTGACCCTGTGGGCCCGTAGTATGCATTTGAGTCGACTCAGTAAAGTTCATCGTCATTTGACACTGAAGCAATTTGTTCCATGATTCAAATCATTAGGTTTTCCATTGTCAGGTAACTATTAAGAAGGTTTTGCATTTTCCTACTTTTTCTCATTTATTTATTTTTTCTAAGTAAGCTTAATTTGTTTTGTTTTCCATTTCAATTTTTTCGAGGGGTCCGTTCGTTTTTTGTTTTTTTTTCGAGGGGTTCGGACTCGAAAAGTATTCACTTTACTTCTTCTGGTCTTTCCACTCCCAAATAGCTTATTAAAGATTGGTGAAAATTTAACTGTATTTTCGTACCGTATTTATCATTATATTTTGTTTTTTTAATAGGAGAGGGGAAAATAAACCTGAAACTTGTAAACTGGCAAAACTTGTAATGCAGTGAATAATACTCGTTATCTTTGGCAGAAACTACGTTTTCGTGGTTTACTTGGTCAGTACTTATCTCATACAGAATTAACAGTCGGTGCAGTGTAATGCTATAATGTCCGTCTCAAAACTATCAAGCCCCATCATACAGGAAGTTTTCTGAGTGACATGCTTCGCCGGTGGCCTTGCGAGTCAAAAGTAGTGACGATAAAACAACAACAACAAAAAAAAACATTAAACAAGAGGGCGATCCACGGAGTTGCGTATCTCATCGCCAACATGCATTGATTTCAACACACGGCCTGCACATGGGGCTTTATAATAGCTTACTGCAACTACATGTTACAGGGACCTCGTTTGGGCACTGATTATAAATTAGAGCCAAATATTCTTTAAACATAAAATTGTGGTAAGCAGAAAAAGAAAATGAAGAAGAAAATGGTCATATTGATATCTGCTGTAATAAAGCAAGCTTAAGCCTACAGACTTGTGTCACTTCTAAGGCACAAGTAATGATGACAACAACGGCTCAAACGTATCTGTGCATATTACGCTACAGTACATAACACAATTATAAGATTGGGTTATTCGATATTGGTTAGGCTTAGTGAGTACATTTAGGGGCAGGATATAAGAGCATCCCTACATGGGGTATTTGCACGTTAGTCTCCTATTTACCTGTGCAAGACCTGGTTCTGCTGAAATTCTAAAATTATTGACCCGGATGCCAGCTCCTTTTATTTTTTACCAAAAAAATCATACAATTTCACCAGTTTACTATTAGAGTGATATACTGAAAATATGCTGGAAATACAACTTTTGGGGCAAAATTTGCTTTTTTTCTAAGAAATCGGCAAATTTCACACTTTTTAGTAGAAAAGTGATATACCTTGAATATTACATTCTCAGGGAATCCTTGCAAAATTTTGCAGTAAAATGCTCAAACAAATACTTCTCAAGATATGCTGGAAATAAAAATTTGGGGCAAAATTTGATTTTTGTTCCTAAAAAATCAGCAAAAATTTCACGCTCTTTACTAGAAAAGTGATATACCTTGAATATTACATTCTCAGATAAGTCCTTGCCAATTTTGCAGTAAATGCTCAAATACTGCTGAAGATATGCTGGAAATACGAAATTGGGGCAAAATTGGCTTTTTTCCTCAAAAATCACCAAATTTCACTGGATTTATCATTACTTAATAAAATGTTAAACAATGTGTTCTCAGGTAAGTCCTTGTAAAGCTTTAAGGTAATTGGTCTTAAAGTTCTCAAGATATGCTGGAAATACAAACTTGGGGGCAAAATTGACTTTTTTCTAAAAAAAAACAGCAAATTTCACCCTCCTATTTCTAACTAATTTGAAAATGATTAAAATAGAAAATTGGATTAACTTTGAGTGTAACATCATCACAGCTAGATAGAGACTATCAACGTAATAGGGTTTATTTAAATGACACGTAAGTTGCAGACTTTCTTACCAGGATATGGTTCAGACTGTAATAAACATGTATTTACTTACCAAAGGACAGAACCTTCTACAAAGTCATGATTACTTAAAAATCCAAGATATGTACGAAATTATGATTATAGTAGCTGATTTGCATAGAAAAATTCAACAACAAGACATAGTTAGTAAGCACCATCCATGCCGATTTGTTTATGATTTCCAGATACAATTATCGGTACTACTATGACCATTCCAATTGATACACAAAACGTTACCTTCATGATTGCTGAGTTCCAGACATTCTTACCGGGACCTCTCTTCTAACATCGTTTAAAAGCCAATTTTGTTATCGACCATAGCTCCTCGACAATTTTATTTTAACCTTTCTGTGCATTTACTAAGAATCGTAACGGAAAGATCAACTAATAGAAATGTATAAAATTAATTGATTTTCGACTCGAACTTACTAAACATCATCTATCTCCTAGGAAAGAATATATGAGATATGATAACAAGTTGGAGATATTCGTATCGGTACATTCAGAGTATCTTTAACAGATGTATTAAACTTTTCAACTGTAGCTTAGAAACAAATCCAGTTTCTTAACAAAGGATATAAGTTTTTACAAAAACGATTAAAATAGAAGATTTGAATGACCTTGGCCTTAACATCACCACACCTGACACCATCAACTAAATCACGTTGCGTAAATATCTCACAAGTTGGAGACATTCTAACCAGGACATGGCTTAGATTGTGATGGGCATCAATTTTTTATTCAAAAACAATGCCAACTATTTCGTAAAAATTGTTTAAAAATCCACAAAATAAAAACTAATCATGTATCTAATGAAACCTTTATATATATATATATATATATATATATATATATATATATATATATATATATATATATATATATATATATATATATATATATATATATATATATAAACAAATTTACAACGAGATATATTCAGTAAGAAAGAATTATTTCCTTTAGAAGAGCGAATAGTCAATTTGTTTACCAGTGCCAGATATAGGTACATCCATGATAATATTCAATATATTTTATATATTTATATATATTCAATATTGTAATAATTGCTGAGTTTCAGACATTCTTACCGGGACATGGCCTTTAACAACGTTTAAAATTCGATGTTATTATCAACGAGAGTTCCGCAAAAATTCTATTTTACAGTTCCTGTACATGTCTTAAATATCGGAAAGGAAAAAGCAACTAACAGAGATGTATAAAATTAATTTTCAACTAGAAATAGGCTTTAGTTATACGGTCAATTGAAAAAAAGTCTATAAAAAAAAATTGTGAATATTCATTACAAACTGCTTCTCCGCTCCAACCAAATGTTTCATTTTAAGGGTAGATGAATTCGGCCTCAATAAAAACAGAAGCCTCGGAGACTTACGTTTACGAGAGCTTTCCTATCAAATACTAATTAGATGAAACATAGAAAAGGTTTGATCGTATAATGGGAAACTATTCACTTCAAAAACACAAATTGGAGCCATGCAAAAATTCCTCAGTTGTTTAAGGGGGTGGGGTTTAGTCGTCTTGATCATGTAAACAAAGAAAACGTTGATGAAAACGTGTAAAGTTGCGATATTCACGTTCTAAAATATTTTGTGTCACCAATTGCCTGGAATATCGTCTTGTGCCCTGATTTGTAAATTCATAGAAGGATATGATTACAAAAACAAATGGTAAACAAAGTAACAAAATATTGACCTCTTGCAACTAAACTGAAGACTTCATGGTCAGAGTATGGTAACTTGAAAGTGACATAAAAGTCACCTCAATTCAGCTATATCGTGAGTCCTGGTGATTGCAATTCCTACCAGTAGTGAAAACGTCAATGTGGATTCACAAATCACTTCCTTTAGAGATAGATATGTTGGAATATGTTAACATTTTTGCAACAGCTAAGGGAATGATTGGTTGAAGTACGCGACCTGTACAACACACCTTACTTATTGGAAAGCTAACGTCTTTCCTGTAGTGACTGCGCACGATGGTCATTGAACCTTTGAGCTAGAGGGACTTTTCATAAAGCCTATTCTAGATATCTTTTCTTTTACTTCATTCAACACCTAGAATTATTACTCAGATACGTAAAGTTTACCGAACAGTATTTGTAGATTTGTGTTTGTTTGAGTTCATTGTGTTGCCAGAAAAGGCCACCTTGACTGTGTGCTACTATTGTTCGGAAGCGTCTATTCAATCTGCCATCCTTTAACAATCAGTTCACTATGAAACGAGGGCAATAGTCACACATTGTTCGTGCCTAAAAACCCCTCCCCCCTTACAAAGCTTCTATTCATACGTCAGTTTGAAAAAAAAATCTTTGAAAATAAAAACAACTCATGAATATTCATTACAAACTTCTCCTCTCCAAACAAATGTTTCATTTTAAAGGTAGGTGAATTTGGTCTCAATAAAAATGGAAGCCTCGGAGACTTACGTCTCCGAGGCTTCTGTTTTTATTGAGACCTTTCCTATCAAATACTAATTAGATGAAATATAGAAACGGTTTGATCGTATAATGGGAAACTATTCACTTCAAAAACACAAATTGGAGCCATGCAAAAATTCCTCAGTTGTTTAAGGGGGTGGGGTTTAGTCGTCTTGATCATGTAAACAAAGAAAACGTTGATGAAAACGTGTAAAGTTGCGATATTCACGTTCTAAAATATTTTGTGTCAGCACTTGCCTGGAATAACGTCTTGTGCCCTGATCTGTAAGTTCATAGAAGGATATGATTACAAAAACAAATTGTAAACAAGGTAACAATATATTGACCTCTTGCAACTAAACTGAAGACTTCAACAGCGTATCGTGCTCTGATTTTGAAATTCATTTGGTCTCAATAAAAACAGAAGCCTCATAACTCCTCCCCTTTGAATAGCTTGTATTTATACGTCAATTAACTGACCTTTCCTATCAACTAACTATTACATAAAATAAAAAAAACGGCTTGATCTTATGTTGGAAAAGTATTCTTTTACAGAACACAAATTGGAACCACTAAAAAGTTAACATTCATGAAGAACCATGATTAAACGTATATAAAAATGTAAAAAGTTGCGATATGCACTTTTAAAAATATTTTGGGTCAACGTCCTCCTGTAATAACGTCTTGTGATCTGATTTGGGAATCTATAGAAGGACATGCTGTAACAAAGACAAATGGTAAATAAGGGAACAAAAAATGGACCTCTTCCAACTAAATTTAAAACTATATGGTCCGGGAATGGCTACTTGGAAGTGACATAAATAGTCAACTCAATCGTCAGCTATATTGTAAGTTGTAGTTATTGCAATTCCTACAAGTAGTGAAGCTTTTGGGTGGTTGAAGTACGCGACCCATACAACCACACCATACTTAATGGAAAGCTAACAAGTAGAACTTTAACGTATTAAATCTTAATTTATACTAATTGAAAGGGGAAAAAACTTATTAAAGTTTTTGTTTTGTGACAATTTTCACTTCTATTTAGTCTAGAAGGATGATACTAAATATCACGGAAACAAAGAATTGAATTATTATTACGTAAAACAGACTGCATATCTTACCAAACCAAGTTTGCCCCAAGCAGCTTAAGTCCCCCTCACCACAATAACGAAATTGATTTCATTTACATTTATCGCGAGCAGGGTACCAAACTTTTTCTTCAGTACTTTAAAAGTCACTGCTTCTTACAACAAAAACAGATGGTAAACTTATGGCAAATACTGTAAGCTCGGACGCCTCATTCACAGAATAGAAATGGTCTCTTGTGACCCCTCTATTAAAACAACAAGTAGACAATCCACGAAGTAGTTGAAATCTTCATCGATGTAAGTTTTCTCATCAATGTCGTTTTTTTTTTTTTCTCAGTTTTAACTAAAGGAAAGCCTTCACATTAGCCGAAATCTGCCAAATCTGAACAAACAACCGGAAGCCCCATTATTTTCTCTATTCAACTAAGCGTTACTCCTCCTAAATATATTTTTCTCCACGACTCACCAAGTGGTAGTCATTCATTTCGTCTTATTTAGTCTTAGTAATAACCTGACGATGGAAATTGACTGTTAATGTTTTCATTAAAATCTTTGTGTACCTTGTAAATATACTGATGTTTGCCATCAAATCAGTGAGGTCTTGTTATTATCTGGACTTGTCCGTGGAAGAACATTCCCAATATCGCGTCCCATCATTATTTGGATACCCATTATGCTGTATTGTCTCACAAACCGCTTTAGCGTATACAAATGATTCAAATTCAGAAGTTATGGGTAGAAGAGCACAATGAATATTCAGACTTATTTAATGGTCTGATGTGCGCCTCACATTCTACACAAATTCTATCAAGTGTGGCTTAAAATCGCATACAGTGCGCGTCAAAAGTCCCCAGAAAAAGAAATCAACAGATCGGCACGCGCCGTTACTGTTGGCGCTTTGTAACAGCCACTGAAAAGTGCGTCTTACGTTATTCAGTTTGTTCCCTACAAATATGTAAACATTTCAACTCCTCCCATGTACGACAGGGAGAAGTGTACTAACATACACCAGCACATGAAAATTGCATTGTTACCAGACACAATGTCTAACATCTCAGTTAAAAGCATGGCTGCATAGGTTGAAATACTGTGTGACATTCATGGAAAATAAAAGATGTAAAAAGTCATGTTGACACCTTGCAGCTATGACACACTGTATTATCTATTATAATAATGGTGACCCTTTGCCTTTGACCAATGACATCATCGGTCGAGCCTACATTATATCCTACCCTTGGGCATCTACCTGTCAAGTTCATCCGACTTACCGTCTGTAGGAGGAGATGGTATACTTAGATACATACCGTTCACTCACACAAGCACACGCACATCTGGATACCCCTTCCTGCCATATCACCACAATCGGTAATCCTGATCCACGTGATTTGTGCATCCTTAGGAAACCTACTAACACCATTTGGTTTTAGCTGAATACTTAAGAGGCCACGGTAAGGGGGTCAACCATTTAAGTGTCAATTCACTAAAGCATCTCAATGGAATACTGGATCTCCTCGCAATTATACTACGTATAGGGATGAAAAAAAACACCTTTAAAATAAAAAATAAATAAACTCGAACGGGCGACATTATCAGCATCCAAAATAATTGCCCATGAACTATTAACGACAAATGTGAAAACATTTTGGAGGAAGTTGAAAGCCCTCATAAACCCTATCCATTACCGAAACAGTGACAAGAACAATGCATCAAATATGAAACCTTTTGATTTCCATTTTTGAGATTTACATGGAAGTATTTTACTATTTAAACGAATTGGAAGCTGAATCTTTAAATTTAAGATCTCCGCCTCCCCTGGAAATAATGCCATGTATCAAATTCCTGACATTTAACCCCGTCTTCCCATATCCAACATAAATCAGACTTTTGGCGCTCCGGAATTCACATTAGGCTTATCAAATATTCTTCTACAACTGGTTTATTCCCACATGTCGAAAAAAAAAAAACTTTTAATAAAGCGTTGCACACCGGTATCAGACACAAAATGCCCAGATTCAATATACGATTCAACTGGACTCTTTTCTTTCTTTCTCCACAACCGGGAAGTCCAAATTCACTGCAAATCTTATCCGAGCGATACCCTTAACGCAGGCATCCCTTTAGGTAACCTGAATATTCTTCAGGCTACAAACTGCAAATTCAGTCAGTATGCCGATATTAATGATACATATCTGACCAAAAAAAAAACTAAACCGAAATTTACAATTTCTTACCTTGACAGCTGGTGCTTCATGAAACTGACGTCTCGAAATTGATTTTTCTTAATATATTCTCTTTTTATACTCTTTCTTTATATACTCTTTCTTTTCTTAAGGTTTTTATAAAAAATAAAAAAAACACCGTGCATTTGTCTTCAAAATCTCTGTAACGCTTTTATAAGAGCCTCTCCCAATGCAGCTTTCCTTTGTGTCACTTTCGGAAACAAACTTTAGCTTTAAACGTCAATGCAATAAATCTGCCATTCCGTTGCTGGATGTGTACAACTGCAATATCTCCATTGACTCTATGATAAGTCCAATGTTCCGTCAGATATCCTCGTTAAGACTGCCAAAAAAAGTCCGTCCCGTCCTTTACTATAGAAAAATTTCTCTCACCACTATAGCTGAAGACAATGAGTACATTCTGAACAGAATTCGTGCAAGTTTCAAACCATATCGGCTTGCTAGTAAAATCTCTGGTTACATTTGTAGGTCTCATACCCACAATCCCGACAACGCAATATACCCTTTTTTTCATTTCTACAGAGACTTTAACATTTGAAACTTTACAAGGATAACAACAACTCGGTTGTAGGTAGTAGATCTGAACGCCAGCTACTAAAATACCAAGCCGCTACATTTCCTTTCCCCCAAACATCGTAATTATGCAGAAATTCCTTTCCCCTTAATCCGCATTCCTTTCTCGTCTCACTCCCATTATCTTACAAGTGAATAGTTACAGCTTCTTTTAAGAGTGCAGTGTGATTGTAGACAATCCTCATTTGAGGGGCTAATCCGTTGTTGTCAATGGATAGTTTTGCCTTAAAAAGAAGGAAAAAATGTTACACGTAGCTCATCCACACTCCCTTGCAGGACCTTTCGTGAGGGTGATCAGGGGTTAATTTCATGATTATAATTATGTATCTAGCTATATGTCCCGTGTTTTCAAAGTCCATCTGATATGCATCTGAAAAAGAGCTCGCTTTATTCAAAATTTGCAGAGTGAAATTCAGAGCAAAAATCCGTTGAAATTGTTCTAATATTTGTTACCGTTTTTGACATACCCTTTTCAAACTTTGATGAAAAAATATGATAAGAACGTGGGGTAGTTCTCAAAGTCGGTATTTCTTTACAGTGAACGTTTTCATATTTTACAAAGGTTTCATATTTTGCAAGTGATATCAATATCATGTAAAGACGAAAACACATGCTGCCATGACAAAACAAAACAAAAGACACATAAAGAATATACTTGAAATAAGGGATAACATAAGACACATGATGCGAGTCCCTCTCTTGACGTCATATATTTGCATACTTACTAGCCAATGGTCATTTACGATGCAGTTATAAGACAGGAATTCTGTGTCTGTAAAACCGTCCAATATTCTACAGATTTTAATGGCATTTGTGACTATTTTGTAAAGTTCTTAATGGCTAATACAGAGAACATATCCCAAAATGTATTCTTCGTACCTCACAACATTTGTTTCTTTTTTAAGGAGAACCAAGCACTTTCAATCAACTGAATTCAGTCGGTTCAAATTATATTTTCACTAGACCCGCACAAAAGATCTTACCACAGGGGCGAGATTTGTTTGGAGAAACGGATAAAAATCTATAAAGTGCACGAGCGCCACAATCAGATGGCGCGTGGAGTGCGTAAATGCTTTTTGTTAAAATTCAGTTCAGAACGCCGGAAAGCGCATGCCCCACGCATCGATTTTAAATTTAAGGCATCCTAATTTCGAGATGTTTTGTGTTACTATTTTAATTTTCGGTGATATGATTCTTTCAGTGTATATTTTTCCACATGTAACTTTTGACCAATAAACAGATACCCTCCTGCGATGATTATTTAAGTAGAATACTCTGAGTGCATGGTTAAAATATGGAAAGTCCCAAGGTTATTCGACGAATGGGGAGAAATTACTCAGGTATATCAGGTAACCAGGGTTAGATGCAATATGGTGCAGTGTTTTATATCTTTTGAAGTTGTGTGTTTTCACAAGAAATCCTAGTTTCCCTTAATCTAACAATAATACTTTACTTCGTGCTGAACATTTTTAACCTTTACTACAATTTTTAATGTTACCATAACAAAGCGGAGTTTCTATTGCACCTATTATTATTGTAAATGACTACGCATATGTATGAAGGATAATTTAACGGAAGATAACGTGAAATGGATAACCTGTGCCCTATAGGGGAGAGGTCTATGGGACGGGGTCTCAGCATTCCCTCCGAGGAATTTGTAACTATCAGGTAACCTTAGATGGAGTCATGTGAAACAGTTTACATCGTCCGAAGTCAGAAAATGTGCCAGACTTATGTCTGAGAGACAATATATTATAATCTCTGAGAAACTCAATGACAAATTCAAAGAACCATCCATGCTGAATCTTTCAAAACTGATCGATGTCAGCAGTAAATGCCTGTGTTTAATACAACATACAATGGTGAAGCTGACAAGCGTGCACATTACACTTGGGCATTTAACATACACAATAAACCGTGAAAGAAGTCAAAAGCAGTATCAAGCGTAAGATATGCTGCAAACAACAGTAAAGAAACGTCTCATTAACCGGCCGAGTCCACCTTAAAGCCTGTCAGAGACACAGTAGCCACGGCATGCATTCATGTAGCGGCGACACGATTAGGCAGAGAGGGGGTGGGTCCTCTCCCGAGCGAAAGTGGCACACTATCAGAAGTTCCAAGGTCCAGGGTTCTTTTGCAGGATCGATGCAATGTTTGGTTTAGAATATGTAAATGGGAATGTACATATTGTTTCCACTTGACAATTATGTTTTTATGCTAAAATACTTCATGAATAATAACAGATCAATGTTATATGTATCGTGAATAAATTAAGTAGCGTGTCTTGTTTAGTCTTGACTTTTTTTTCTAGTAAAAGGGCTCACCGTCTTATACAAAGAAATGTCATGTGACCGCTGCATCACTTTAGCCGTTCCCCCTTTTTTGTGGGGAAGGAGAACGGTGAAAGAGTCAGTAATTAAGCTTAGGAGAAGAGCCAGACAGTTGTAAAAAAATGGCGAAGTCTGTATGTCCCGTAATACCATTATGCTCTCCCATTTATTACACATGCACTAAAAAACCGACCAAGTCATATCAGAATTTCCCTACCTTTCATACATAAAACTTTTTCAAGTCTTGACATTTTCACAACTGTTCTGAACTGTCTTACGTGATTTAATTAATCCCTGCAAAATCTTTAAGGTTCCTGCCAAATCTAAATAAAAAACAAGAGGACAATCCACGGAGTTGCATATCTCATCTCCAACATGCATTGATTCCAACACTGGGCCTGCACATGGTTATTTGTAATAGTTCACTGCAACCACATGTCACAGAGACCTAGTTGGGGAACTGATTGTAAATTAGAGACAACTATATTCTTCAAACATAAAATGGTGGTTAGCAGAACCCAAACATAAAATGGTAATATTGATATCTACTGTAAGGTAGCAAGCTTAAGTCTTCAGCCTGGTGCCACTTCTTAGGCTCTAGTAATGATAACAATAACGGCTGAAAAGTATCTATGCATATTAGGCTACAGTACATAACCCAATTATAACATTGAGTTATTCGATATAGGCTTGCAGTAGGTTAAGGCTTAGTGATTACAGTTAGGGGCAGGATATAAAAGCATCCCTATATGGGTTATTTGCACATTAGTCTCCTAGTTACCTCTGCAGGACCTGGTTCTGTTAAAATTAATGTTCAAAGACATGACCCACAGGGGCCAGTTCTGCTAAAATGTTTTGGTTAAATTTAAAAGGTGGTGTCTGTTGACCCGGATGCCAGCTCTATTTATTTCTTTACCAAAAATCATACAATTTCACCCGTTTACTACAAGAGTGATATACTGTATGTTCATTAATGTGGTCATAGGTACGGCCTTGATAAACTGCGTGTAATGCTCAATTAGTCCTCAAGATATGTTGGAAATCCAAATTTTGAGGCAAAATTGGCTTTCTCAAAATCAGCACTGAGTTTTTACTGGATGTACCGTTACATTAATATTAGGTTGAACAATGTGTTCTCCGGTAAGTCATTCACAGCTTTAAGTTGATTGGTCTACAGTAGTAGTTCTCAAGATATGCTGGAAATACAAATTTTGGGGCAAAGTTTTCTTTTTTCCCCTCAACAATTCACAAATTTCACTGGATTTATCATTGGATGTACCTTTTTTACCATTTGTTTACTGGATTTTACCACTTATAAAACGTAGAACAATTTGTTCTCAGATATACTTGAAATACAAATTTTGGGGTAAAAATGAGTTTTTTCCCTAAAAAATCAGCAAATTTCACTCTCTTTACTATAAAAGTGATTTATCTTGAATATTACATTCTCAGATAAGTCCTTGCAAAATTTTCCAATAAATGTTCAAATACTTCTCAAGATATGCTGAAAATACAAAAATGATGCAAATTGACTTTTTTCCTCAAAAATCAGCAAATTTAGAAAATTACCATACTACTTATACATCTTGGACATATTGGCATCATACATAAATTTAAAAAGTTTACACTTAATCGCTCATATATTTTTCAAAGTATTCTGGAAAAACTACAATTTGGACAGGTCTACAAACTGGACACACACACACACCCACATTGACACGTTTTCATTTATACCTCCCAACATGACCCTCCTGTACCCATGGTCACTCTGTCATGGGTACCCCTGGGGTATCGCTACTCATCCACTCCTAAGCGTTTCCATGGGAACCGTTCTCCCACAGGTGCACATTACAATATATAGCTACACTAGCCAAGTGACTACAATATCTCATCTAGCCCCTATAGTGCGATGAGATAATAATCCTGAGCAGCAACCTACAGTGCAATGTAGATCTGCGTTATAGCGAAAACCGTAAGGGTGCATATACTTGTTAGGACGTCAATAATGACTTGGCCTGCCAATATCAGGTCACTTCATTCAGCTCATGTGTTCATGATGGTTATTTAAACGAAATATTGTCACCACAATGCTATGGTGTCGTGGTGCGTCTAACTATATATCCCGGTCTTGCGGTGGTGTCACAATGCGTCTAACTATCTATTCCGGTCTTCCTCTAAGCTTGGTATTTGCTCGCTGGTCGATGCTTTTGTCTTTGAAACTGTTGTTGTAAGCGGTTTGAGCCCGTTATATCGCACCAGCCTGACGGCGGCTTTTTAACTGACTATCGTTAAAATCCACATTTTCATTTCAAGTCCTGCCCCTAGGCTTGCATTCAATGTCGATTAATCGATCTGCACGTATTCACATGTTGGAAATCCGAAGAGTTTACCTCCTGGTTGTCAGTGAAGTTCTTTCCGTCGTCATCCAACGAGAAAAAGAGAGGTATGAACTAAATATACTAACTTGCATGTGCAACAGAGTTATTGTTTCATTTTATTGATTGAACAAAGGCACAGCTTTGTTTATGAAGTTGTAAGGATGTAGCAATTACGCTACTGTGTTATTTCAGAACAATGGTCCAGCTTTGTTTCAAAAGTTTTAAGGTGCAACCTAAGACAATTCTTTATATTAGGGTGCAACGGTGTTGTGAGACTGATTAACTAAGTAAGGCCGATCGTGCAAATATTATCGACAGTGCGTACGAAACAAACGATAGACTAACGACAACAGTGAACCCTAGCGGAAACAATCAACACAAACTAAATCATTGGACTCGAACCGGACATTAGACACAACCAAATGATTACACACAAACGAAAACAGTCGACACAAACCAAATCATTAGACACAAACGAAAACATTACGCACAAAACAAATTACTAGACACAAACGAAACATCACTCAAACCAATCATTAGATACAAAGTAAAACATTCCGACTCGAACCAAATTATTAGACACAAACGAAGCATTACAGACAAACCAAATCATTACTGAGACACACACACACAAATACACACAAACCAATCATTAGACATAATTATATCAAAACATTCAGACACAAACCAAATCATTCGACACAAACGAAGCATTACACACAAACAAATCATTTTGACACAAACGAGACATTATAGACACAGCCATGTTTTGCTTTTCTTTGCTTAGTTACATTTTATTTATTTAGAAATGGGAACTACATTCCAACCTGCGACTGTAGCGTATATTCCCAATGCTGCAGTGCTTTACAATCCTAATTTTGTGGTTACAGTACAGAACCAGTGTAAGTGTCCCAGTGCGACGTTGTTCATGTTGAACAGTGCGAATAACCATAACTGTTAACTTTTTCAATTCAGAAATGTGTAAGAAAATAATGCAGCTTATGGGAAAGACATAACAGTTTAAAGTAATACCCAGTTGAACTGAGAACATTTGCTACTATAAAATATATGTTCCTACATTTCTCCCCGAAGCTCTTCGATACTTATAAGCTTATCAGCTTCCTTACTTTTGTAACGGTTGACCGTAGATTGACATGACCTATTTCAACTTTTCAATGGAAAACGTGCTATTAAATCAAAGAAATATTTTTCCATGCTTGGGGAATAGGCAAATGTCATTTTGAAAGTGCATTAGTTCACGTGCACTCAAGTTGGCAATCTTATGCGCCTCGGCTTACTATTCGGAACTTCAATAGAGTGCTAAATTATGCTAATCGGCGATCAATTGCTTTGTTATATAGCAAGGTACACCCCCTTGTATGGGGGGGGGGGGTGTACGGGGAACCAACTTGAAGCTATCTCGGGATTCATCCAAGGATTTAGAAGCTATCCCCGGCAGGATTCAGATTCAACCCGGCAGGATCCACCACAGGATGTTGATGCTATCCGCGGAGTTCATGATTTCGATATTCAGATTCATCTCAGGATTCATCCCGGCAGGATTCAGAAGCCATCACAGGATTCATCCCAGAATTCGTGATAGGATTAGAGCAGGATTCAGATTCTTCCGAGGATTCATTCCACCATTTAGGATATCATTCAGATTAATCACAGCCTGGATACATCGCCATATAGCGTTTGTCGCCTGGCCCTTACAATGCAATCTAGATGTTGCGGCGGTTATTTTTATCTCGGGTATTAAGGGAGGTTTCAACTTCGTAGTCAGATTTATCGTCTGTTCTTGTCGGGCCATTCTTCAAGGGAAGGTACAAGAAGCAAGGAGAAGTGTGAATATTTTTTGTTTCAAGAAAGTAAATAACTAATAGAACTTTAGCAATTAGGTCCAAAATTATCGCAGCAAAACTGCCGATGGCTGGCCAGCAACCAAGTTCAAGCATGATCACTGGGACGGTTTCACACTGATGCCACTGGTCCATATACATATTCATACATGGCGAAACAAAACACAAAATGGGCGGGAAAAGAGTGGCTGATAGCCGAAGGGCATGCATGGACATCAATATGTCAATGGATAGAGGGGTCGCTGCACTACGTCACATGTAATTACGTAATCATATGGCATGGAATGAATTTTATCGTTTTCTTTTCTTTTTTTTTACTCGAATGACTACAAATCGGGGGGGGGGGGTGGAGTTAAATTACCCCGGTACCCTATCTAATGAGCGATGGAATGAAAAATCACGATTAATAATTTAGAAATATTACATTTCCAGACGACATTTCGGAGGGGGCTCCAAGAACATGGTGGCCCTCGGACAGAGAGCCGAGGGGGGTCACGGCAACACCTCACATTTGATTGCATAATTACCATATGACATGGTTACATAATTATCATATGACATGGTTACATAATTATCATATGACATGCAATGGATATCATCGTGTTGCCTCGAGTTTTCCACCAACTGTGGGAATATCAATTACAAATGACTGGAAAATCAGTGGTTTAAATTAGACTGTATCCTAACCAATGTGCGAAAGAATAAAAATATTACGAATAATAATTTAATAATATTAATTTTACACACTGAGGATATTTCGGACGATGCCCAAAGAAATTGGTGGACTACGGACAGCCAGTGGACCACGAGCTCTTTACTACGATCTCTGCCCTGCGTCACATGTGATTACGTAATTACTATATGGTATTAAATGAATTTTGTCGTTTTTGGTTCGATCTCCAACGACCCGCTACCTATTAAATACAAATGACAACAAAATCGGGGGTTTAAATTATACTGGTACCCTACCTAATCCGGGATGGAATGAAAAACTTACGATTAATTAAAGGATATTACATTTACACAAGATATTTCGTACGAGGCTCAAAGAAAATGGTGGCCTCCGCACAGCCACCCAACTACGGTCTCTGCACTGTGGCACACGGTGATTACGTAATTACCGTATGGCATGAAATGAATGCTATCGTTTTTGGCTCAATTTCCACCGACTAGCGGTCTAGCAATTACTAATGACTGGTAAATCGGGGCTTAAATTACAGTGGTACACTTCCTAATGTGCGATGGAATGAAAAAATCACGAATATTAATTAAAAAATGTTACATTTACACAAAACGTTTCGGTATCTTGCGGTAAATATTTCAGTTTTACCAATAATGGTTGTTCAGGAGGCCATTGCCTCAAACTCCAAAGGGCCTGTACAGTAAAATCAATGTTTGTCATACTGTAACTTCTTTCATGAAGGGGTGGTTAATGAGTGGAACAATGTACATGAGTATGTGCATGGTTCTTTCAGGTGGTGTGGATGGGTTTAAGAACGGCGCACGTTAGATAATTTCTTCAAATTAAGGTTAGCAGGTTTTAGGGTTCTGTATTTAGCTTTTTTCCCCTCAGGGTCTGTCCCTTCTGATCATTTTTTCAACTAAGTTAACTATCATCTCAGTTCACAGGTACCAGCATGGCCCATATGAAGCATATCATATAGTGAGGGTTTAATTTTTTCTACATTTAAAAGAAGTTGGATTTGTTACTGTACCAATATTCACCCCCTGGCTGAGGTTTAAAGGGGCTCATTGAGTTGATATCAGTAAAGATTGCCGTGATTTCAAAGTATACAAACACACGACAATACTCACAATTAACATAATTAATCAAGTTTCACATCCAATATGTATATGAAAACTGTCATTTTTTTCGAATTTTTGACCGTTACTTGCTCTGATTGTGTGCATGTGAATGTACTAATGTGAAAATGTCTGGTCACAAAGTTTAAAAAACCAAATTTAATCGTTGGTTACTCACTCATTAATGTTCCAACGTATGTAAAACTTTGGGATCCTTTTAGTTTGACTGTTTGTCATTAGTACGTGAAGAAAACTTGACCGGTTTAGAAAAATTGAGTGAATTTCACAAAACAACTCAATGAGCCTCTTTAAAAGTTTGTTTATATGCTCCGTCCGACAATCACTTTCTCAAGAGTAATTTGTATGCCCCCAACCTATTTATCGTTTAAGAAACCCCTATGCCCTCGGGTGAGTCCATCGTCAGCTTTGCCTATGTATGCAAACTGCTGATTTTGACCCCTGCATTATAGTGACATTAAAATCATAGCATGTAATATACTGCCCCGATATTAAGAGGGTTAAAGGAAAGCTCAAGTGGTTTCCACTTACGCCGAATTCGTGTTAGAACATGCACAATAATCACTCCTAGTCATCATGCTACAAAGTAAAGTTTGCCCACTTGACTAAAAACTTCATCTGGCAGTTTCCACAAGTTCCGAAAAAAAAATAATTTGGACTTGAAACAGGTGCAGGTATTCGTGATGTTTTATCTCTGCACGTCGAAGTAGGACTAATCGTTTCCTGTCATAAGCCATTAATATTTCTTGCGCATGTACATACCACTGTCATGCAACTGGCTTTGCACGTGCGTGCTAAGAACTTCTGAACAAATCATATTCAAAAGGCGAAGAAGTGCAAAATCTTGTCAGTATTTCTGCAAAGGTATTATTAAGACTATTTAGCTACTTTGAAAAAGAAGATAGCCTCCCGATGGAGGAAAATTGTCTTTATGTTTTATTATTAAACCTGTTGACAATAAGTATAAGTACAAAATCTGCAATCGAAATACCATAAAACTATAAACTACAGCTGAAGGACAGCTGCAGCTGTATGGACAGCTTTAGCTGTATGGACAACTTTCACAAAGTTTAGCAAGCTACGGAAGGTCTACCCATGTTCAGCAACTTATACACAAAATGACATTAGTCTACTTATATAGGCGCGGAAAGGCCCTGCTTGAAAACTAATTTTGAAAAATATGTACTGGCAATGATGTAGCTATGGACAAAAACAAAAATACAATCATATATTGCAACGACCTTTCAGAGGCCACCTTCATGCTGGTAAGTGTTACGCATGTATAAGCGCTGAACAGAACAGATGTCTTTAACTGCAACTACGTTGGTTCCATATAACGTTTATCTTCTTCTAACTTGAAAGCTAGACCTACCGAGCACGAGGCCCTGGATCAGTACTTGATCCTGTGGGCCTATAGTATGCCTTTGCGTCAACTCATTACAGCTCATCGCCATTTGAAGATAACGCAAGTTCCTATAGATCTTCCCCACTTCACGCTTTCACGGTAAATACAGTTGGCAGTTGGTTCGACATTAAACGTAAAAGATTCACGCTCCCCCCCCCCCCCAACCCGACAGTTAAAATTCTTCCAACCATGTACCTCTGGTCCCACCAACAGTTTGTCTAAAATTCCCCAACATGTGTTATCAAAGAAATGGATCCCCGGGTACACTGTGGAACTGGTTTCTCTGCATCTTTCGAATTTGCTGTCAAACAAAGAGAAGAACCAGTTGAGAAGTTTGCTATATGTATCCCCAAGCCAAAAATATAGCTTGGGTGATGAGTTACGGCCTTTAGCGACATCGTCTCAGCAAAGTCATCGTTACGTTTATTTCTATACATCATTTTTTTATCTTCCTCAAACTTTTACGCGGAATTCTTTGTTCATCATCAGTCACTAAATATTCGGTACCAAAAAAGATGTGACTTCATATACCATATTATCGCCAAGTTGCCATTTCGAAATCTGTCGTTGGATATTGCAATTATTACTTACAATTTTCTTTGGTCACGTTTAAGCTTGTGATGCAATGCTTAATACTCGTTAAGTTTGGCAGATTGCCGGTTTTCTTTGTTCACTTGGTCAGTTCTTATCTCCAACAGAATTAACAGTCGGTGCAGTGTAATGCTATAATGTCCGTCTCAAAACTATCAAGCCCCATCATACAGGAAATTATTTGGGTGACATTCTTCGCCGGTGGCCTTGTAAGTTAAAAGAAGTGACGAAAAAAACATTAAAAAATCCTGATCAGTACGTAGCCTACAGTGCAATATTGATCTGCGTTGTAAACTGAAAGGCTAAATGTACTGTTATAGGATATGTCAATAATAATTTGGCCTATACCAATATTGCGTCACTTCATTCGACATGCCCATACAAGACTGATATTTTGTGAGGGAATAAATCATCAGATAGAGGCCTACTGACGGAAACGAACGAGGTGTAATTTTGGGTAAGTAAGTCACCATCGAGTCCCGTTGACCAAGTCACGTTTCATTTCGTAGTATTTACACACATGTCTTCATGTTGGTTATTTGAACGAAATATTGCATCAGAGCCTCGCGTTGATATACGTGTTGTTGTTGTTTTTTGGTCCACATTCTCTGTCGTTAAAATCGAATTATTTACAACGATTGTTGGTTACATGTACCGACGTGCTACAACCTGATGATTTTAATTCAAATAAATATGTCATCACTTCTTTCAGTCATCCTGAATCAGTTCCAACATGTGTAATATATTAAGTATCATTAGTATCATGAGTCGATCACTGAGTTCTAAACGCCAGAAGATCATGAAGACACTGTGGAGATATCAATGTAAGCTATTGATCTGCAGTGTATACTTCTTCAAGTAACACCAAAAAACAATTTTTCTGTCTCTTCATTTCGTCGTTCAGAGCGACTATGCCACTCACGCCCAAAATTTTCTGTTTAAGTATGAATTTTCGGAGGAACTAGAAAAATTACAAAACATGATTACTCACAATTGGTGACGATAGGTCGATGAAACATTCAATAAAATTAGATGGAGTAAATATGACAGTTTCCTCATATAGACAAAAAGTTAGTCTGACTTGTTCTTAATTAAACATATCTTAGGTACCTCTGGTACAAGTTTTTTTTTTTTTTTTGCTTATCACAGTGTGGCAGCCACAAACGTGTGTGTGCGTGTGTGTGTGGGTGTGTGTGTGTGGGAGGGGGAGAGCGACAGCCGCAGAGACGCAGCGCAGACTATATCTTATGTGCATGACATTTTTATGGCGTACGTGTGACTCAAGATTTCTTCATAGACATTGTATTGCGTACTGCCACCTTCATCTCAAAATTCATTCTCTACGGATTACCCAACCATGGCAACACCAAAATATAACACAACGAGGAAGAAACATTAGCTGTTACTAAAACAAAGTTTTTATTGATTTTCGTAAATATTTTTGTGGTCATGATGTTCTTTAACTGAAGTCGGGTAGATCCATGAATTCCCCAATAACTTAATTTCTGCGGGTCCTGTGACATATGTTACAACGTGGTGTAAGGTCAGATGAACAAACAAAAAAGAAGAAGAAAAAGGAACACGTTTCTTATATATATATATATATATATATATATATATATATATATATATATATATATATATATAACATCCAGAAAAGGTAACTACATAAACCACAGTCCTGGGAATGTAGTGAACATTCCTAATGGTGCCTTAATTACAATCCTAACGTTTGGTTACCCTACGGTAGTGGGTAGTGTCCTAGTGCTTCAGTGTTCACTTTGATAACATTTACTATTAACTTTGTTGATCTTGATCGATGTCCACACAAATCACCCGAAGGGTTGTTGACGTGTGGTCCTTCTTCGTCCGGATTACATTTTTTTGTTCAGGAGCTGCTTGAAGGAAAGCACACGAGGGGCGGATTTTAACTCCGGTGGAAGATGATTCCACAAGGGGATGGTGCGTGGATAGAGCGAATACCTAGAACAGTCCTTATTTGCTGACGGAATAATATAGTTCATAGCATGGGTGTACCTGGTATGGAGTGTTTTACTTTTAGCTAAAAGATGAGAAACGTTACTTGGTATGGATCCATGACTTTCCTTGAACAAAGTAATAAGTCTGACTTTAGTCCGGCGCAATTCAAGAATATCCCAATTTAGATCCTTCAGCATGCTTTTTACACTGCTGGTGCGTCGGTAATCATTTTTAACGAATCTCGCTGCACGACGTTGCACCTTTTCAATGGAATCAATATGGGTAGAGCAGTAAGGATCCCAGATGGAACTGGCATATTCTAGTTTTGGCCTGACAAGAGATTTGTATGCTGTTTCCTTAATAGAAGGAGAACAATTCCATAAGTTCCTTTTCAATAATCCAAGGACTTTGAATTAAGAAATGTATGAGACAATAATCCAAGGACGTTGAATTAAGAAATGTATGAGACAACAACGAAGCTAGTGGGAAAGAAGTCTGCACCTAGCTATGTTAAATAATACTCAGTTGAATTGATAACATGGGCTATGCCACTAAAATAATGCTATTCCATTTTCGCCCAAACTTTTGGATACTTATAAGCTTCCTTACTTTTGTAGCTTGTTATTATAGATTGACATGACCTATTTCAACTTTTTAATGGAAAACGTGACATTAAATCAAAGAAATATTTTCCCAAGCTTGGGGAATAGGCAATTGTCGTTTTGAAAGAATAGTATTTCACGGGCACACAAAATTTGGCAATGGCTTCGCTTCGTTTGAGGATTAGCAAGGTTGCATGCTGCACTGTTTTCACTTACTAACTTAGTCATATAGCAAGGTACACCCTTTGCTCCACTTGCAGGAATCACCGCGGGGTGTAACCCGTGATTTCACTTTTTGCAGGTGGTAGGTGAACAATGAACAGGAAAGCTTCATGAAAACACCGAGCACGGATTGAGTAAATTGCTATCCAAAGGTCTGAAAGTACTGTGACTTCGATTGGTACGTAAACGTAAAAAAAGTATCATTATCTGAGTAGCGCATGTGATGACAGAGGAAGGTGGCGTTCAGTTACCACGGAAGCAAGAACGCTTGTCTGACTCTGAGCTCACTCGGAACTATCGTGCTAGGCCTAAGTTAGCTAAGCCTAGGACTGAGTTAGGGATCGGCGAGTAGGACCTTGGTCCAGTGAATTCTGGAGTAAAACCGTAGACAGTGTAGTGCAGCCTAGGCCTCAAAAGTCATTGCTTGGTGTCTTGACCTAACGCCTGAGCTCAGAGTCAGATTGGTCCCCAATTGTTTGGATGCATTAGCATCTGATAATGCTGTGATAATGCTTAAACGAACTCATCTCATTTAGCGATGATACTAGGCCTAGATATCGAGTTGAAATAATTAGTCATGTATCTCGCTAACAGTTACAGGCCTAGGCCTATATGCCCTAGCATGTCATCTGCTTACACATAACCAGCTAGCTACCTAGGCCATTTCAACAAATTCATATGATATGGATCTAATACTGTACGAGGAGAAAACGTCAAATGAAAACAGGGCGCAACTTTAGAATCCGTACCGTATGAATTAACGTACACGCTACCTTCGATTTGGTTGTTTGATTCGGTCCACTGATTCGGCAAACCATCCTTGAATCGCGAATAATGGATGGATGGATTGTCTAGCGTTGGTAAATAGGGTAAGGGCATCGGGTTAGGGGATCGGGTCATAGGTATCACGATTCAGGGTCAGGGGATGGATACTTATTTATAGTTTATGAATATATGAATACTATTGTATGACTAGGTTGGATTACTCTATATTGTATGCATTTTCGAACACCCACCCAGCACAACCGCTCTCGTAGCGTAGTGGGTATTGGTTAATTGACTTATGATACATCTGTTATCGTGATATTTTAGGTTCGAAACCTCCTCTAACCTAATTCTCTTTCAGGAAGAATCTATCACTTCTTCCACAGGTTTCACTCCATGTCATTCATTGCGCAGAAAATCCATGACTAATTTGAAAAACGTTAAAAGTGAAAAAAAAAAAAAAAAAAACTAGCAAAAAAAGGAAAAGATAAGACATAGATGCTACACTCACTCTTTTAGTTGTCTGATACCTTGTCCAATTGGTCCGGATTCTAAATTAATACTGCACCGGGGAACACGTTTCAGTGTGTTTTTTGGTTATTTTTTCAGCATTTACTCAATGTAACTAGATGCTAAGTTGTAGTTTGTACTAGGCCTACAGTACAGGCGATGTTCATGCAGTGCCGGAAAAACATTTGTCGTGGGAAGGGGCATTTAATTTTCTTCAATTTCGTGTAATATTTCTGTACAAGAGAAGGGTAAATTTCTCTCAAAATGTGTGAATTTTCTTCCAAATACACACATTTCCCAGGGAGGGATCTCCTTGCTTCCCTGCACTGTTTTCGCTCCACCCATTTTGAATGTCATCTCAAAAAAATTAAAGCATTGATTAAGTGCCTGTTTTGTAAATACATATTTACTGGTTGTACTTTGCTGTGAAGTTCAAGGATAATTCCATGATTTCACAGTTAGTAAACCACTTCTGTGTTTACTTATCTTGAATCAACTGGCTCCCTGGTCAGCCTTATCAAGATAAACATTTCATTTCATTACTTCTCTACAATAATCATTCAAAATGTAGATGAATGATGTCAGTGTACAGTAGGTGTAAAAATACAAGGAAATGATTGCTGTGAAGGAGGTGTTCTTAAAAGCCCTCAGTGCCTTTAAGGGAACTTGAGTAAATAGGTTCCTAAATGTGTAATTTATTTTTCCACAGCAGGCATTTCATTCAAACCCCATCCAATATCTCGTTTGTAATTGAAGATACCGTAGACTCCACTGGTCAAGGAAAATTTCTAGTCGCCTTAAGGTTACTATAATGCCATGTCAGGGCAGCAAATTGCAGTAAGAGGTCTTCATGTACCTCTTTGAAATTGAAACACTCATTTCACCTTCATACTTGACACCAGTGAATACTTAGATTGCCTACAGTATATTGTAGATTGACCTCACTGTGAAATACTGTACGTAAAATGTGGAAGCTGAGGTCACTCAGGTCTCTTAAAGGATAGTAATGTTTCTGTCAAGACAATCAAAATTACAAAGAAACTGTAAAAAGGATGAAAGTAGTTGTGCCTGTATGACGTTGCAACTTACATAGTTCCAATAAGTGGCAGTGTAACTTTTTGAATTGAAAATACATAATTTTCATACAGAACAAGTGCTACTGAGATATCGTTTTCACCACTGCAGGTCAGAAAATAGAACTGATTTTTGTTAAAACTATCATTTTCTTCAGTGCCTTTCAAGTTTAAGGTTCATATGGCTTTGGAGACTTAAGTTGCTACATAGCTAATACCATCATTCATGCATCATCAACTCCTGAAAAATATCTGTAAGTTTACACCCTAATTCATACATGCATTTAAATTGTTATGAATTCTTACCAAAATATGGAAATTGCCATTTAGTTGGTTTGTGTACTAGATGGGACAATGAAAACTTATTTGAAACCAGCCCATCCATTAAATTTTCACAATTTAGCATTAACTGTACATGAAGTGTTGGATCTATATTTACAGCTGCATGCTGCTCCTTGGTCACATGCTGATAAAAGCCAACTGTTTACTCAGGGAATTGCAGTTTTATAGACAGTGACAGTCAAATCTCAATCTTCTAATAAACTTTGTCGGTATTTGAACACTGTGGTTTTGTAGTTCAGAGGGATTTTCATTCCTTGCCAAATGCAGAAGGAATCTATGTGATAATGATGTTGGTGTGTATTTATTTAGGTGTCACTTCCTGTAAACACAACGATATCACATGAAGGGTAACCATGACTGATCTCATGCTTGACTTGTTGGTTGTTCATACTGAGTAGATGATCCTTATTGCGTTTGGTGTAGGTCAAAGGTCATTTGAGATCACCAGATCACAAGACGTCTAATTGTGAAAATCTTGTAAACACAACATCTCAAGAATGGTAACCATGACTGATGTCATACTTGGTATGTGGGTTGGTCATACTGAGTACCGTAGATGATTTGACAGGTCAAACTGTAAAAATGTTGTAAATACAATACCCCAGGAGGGTAAACTCATATACTGAGTAGATAATGCATAGATTGTTTTTTGGTGGAGATTCCAGGTCATTTGAGGTCACCAGAGTTCAGACATTAAAAACGTAATTGTAAACACAACGCTGTATCTCCAGAAGGGTAACTGTCATTGATGTCTCACTTAAGTGTGTGGGTTGGTAATAACCCTTACCAAACACGAATGCAATATTTGCATTCAGATTGCATTCAGTTTGCCTTCTGAATGCTAAAAATTGCTTTCCAAGGCAATATGAATGCATTCAGTAGTTTGAAGGCAAAATCCTGAATGCATTTTGAAGGCAAAAGTTGCATTCAGTTTAACTTCTGAATGCAAAACATTGCATTCGAAGGCATTTTATGCATTCAGTAATACATGTATGAAGGCAAAATTCTGAATGCATTTTGAAGGCAAAGTTGCGTTCAGTTTGCCTTCTGAATGCAAAAGATTGCATTTGAAGGCATTTTATGCATTCAGTAATTGAAGGCAAAATTCTGAATGCATTTATTAATTGACAAGTTTCACAGTAAAATCTTGACAGCAGTCACAGAGTAAGTTGAAGTCATAGTAAGGCCTGGGGACACACAACAAATTATTGTTTTATTCAGAGGATGCAACTTGGGCTACTGCGTTCATTCTCGAGGAGCAATTGAGCTTGCATTAATGAAAGCAGAATACTAAGAAATACCTTGATAACTGCTTTTTACCTACAGTAGTAGGCCCTACTGTGAGTTACTATTGTTGCATATTTTCAACATCATATGCTTAAATCTCACTTTTTTCTTGAGCCTACTGTACTAGTAGGCTACCATGCAAATAAAAATTGCTTGTACAATTTAATAATATGTTATAACATTTCAATAACTTGTCATACTGTACTTTAATCTAACAATTAAATTAATAACTTTTAATAACAAGTTATTAATTTGTAATTACAAATTATTTAAAGGTACGTAGCATCAATAACTTGATTTGCATGGCTTAATAAAAAATTTGAAGTGACAATTAATTAAAAATATTTGGAATGTTAATTAAAAATATTTGTAATTTGTAATAACAAATTAAACTTTATGTATAACATGTAATAACAAACTAGTAATTCACATGGCACTAATATCCTTTCATAGTTTCCCAATATGGGAAATTTTCCTTATTAGTCTAGTAATTTTGGTATATAAAGGTCATATGAGGTTAAGGGACAGCGATTGTGAAAGAAAGCCTTTTGAAAAAGTAGACTAAGTACTGATCGACTCACATATTTTTCACACCCACTCATGTTTGCTATGATCCATATGCTCCTTAAATTTTTGAAAGTTAATTTTCTGAATTGCTTCACAGTTTCATTTATACATAGGTGCGACTGCATGCCACCGTAGCTTAAAAGAATCATGCCATTTCTTAATGGCTTCAGGTTGTTCTTACTGCAAATAATTTTCAAGCAGTACAGTACATATAGAAGATCCCCATCGTTTTTGGTGGAAGTCAAAGGTCATTTGAGATCACCAGAGATGAAACTGTTAAAACTTGGAAACACAATATCTCCAAGAGGGTAATGGTGACTGATGTCAAACTTGATGTGTGGATTGTGTATACTGAGTAGAAGTTTCCTTTTGTTTTTTTTTGTGGAGGTCAAAGGTCATTTATGGTTACCAGATTTCAAACTGTAAAAACCTTGTAGCCACATTACATTTTTTTTTCAGAAGAGTAATGTTGAATGATGTCATACTTGATATGTGGGTTGGCCATGTCTAGGTAGGTGATCCCTATTGTTTTTTGGTGGAGGACAAAGGTCATTTGGGATCACCAGAGGTCAGTTTGGGAAAAACTTGTAAATACTTTGTCTTGGAGAGGGTAAAAGTGGCAACATCTCATATTGAGCATGTGGATTGCCCATAGTGAGTAGATGACCCCTACTGACTTTTTGGCTGTCAAAGGTCATTTCGAGTCACCAGAGGTCAAAGGGTCGAAATCATGTTAGCTCCTGTATCTCAAGAAGAGAAACTGCGAGTGATCTCATACTTTGCATGTCTATCGCTCATATTCAGTAGTTCAGTATTTAGTAGTCAAAATGTTGTAAACACTTTATCTCAAGAAGGTTAGTTGTGAGAGATTTCATACTTAGTACAGTACTGCATGTGTATTGCCCATGTTGAATGGATGATTGCCATCAATTTTTGCACCTTTATGTTTTAAGAGGAGGTGAATGGTTATTGTGGGTCAAAGGCTTGTTAATATGGTGTTTCAAGAATAATAACTGCAGTCGATCTCATATACTGTACTTTTCATGTGGATAATTTATGTTTGTTATAACACAACCGTATGGCAGGGAACCACAAGGCCTTTTAGCTTTCTGGTCATAGCATGGACTTGATAAATAGCTGAACTGTTTCCGTGATGAAGATGTGTAACAAGTCGGTTTAATTGTTTTCATCAAACCCATACTGGAATTGAGGATTGAAGGCCAAGGCCATGTTCATCTATGTCAAGAGATGCTACTTACATTTATTGTATTCCTACAGAAATTTTTACAGCCATGCATGTTTATTTCCTGTATCCTTGGACCTGTTGTTCTGTCCGCATTCCACAAACCCAAGCAAAGGCTCATACATCGGGTGTTTAGAAATGCCCATTTCTGTGAGTGGCCATTTCATGGCATATGTTTGACGATGTGTTTGCAGCAGTTGTTGTGAAATCCGGTTCACATAATGCAGTGCTTACTGTACAAACAGTAGCATGACCTAACACCATCAGAAGTATCTGCTACTAGGGTTGGCCTAGTTTTAGGGTCTGGTTACCCTCCCCCCCCCCCCCCCAAAAAAAAGTAAATTTCACCAGTCAGCTGTTTTACTGAAAGTGCTGAACACCAGGCCTATCTGTTGTACAATCCTATCATCGGTTGATCTCTACAGTAAAGCTAATATCATATTAGAATAAAACACATAAATTGAATTTCCTTTGAAACATCAATGCTTCTAAGAATCAATTTCATTGCCTGCTGTTGTGGTGCTGACATACAGTATATAAGTTGCAGTTTGCATTTAAAGTGTTGAATACTTCTGGATAAGAGGCATTTACAGTACTGCATCCAGTTATAAACCATGTATGTGCAGTTATTGAGTTAGTTGTGAAATTTTGAACATGTAACAATTGTAACAATGTAAAAGAAAAGTGGATTCCAGCTTGTGAGACATATTTTATTGTGCCTGATGTACAAGTTCCTGCTAGAGGCACAAATTGTAAATCACTTTTCTCCTATTAGTTAATTTTTCTCTTCCAGAATTGAATAATATTCAGATTTGTTTTCTTAATACTTGCAGACTTCCGAGGAACATCTGCAACTTCCAGTGTTAGCCAATTGGTGGTTAGGAAACATGGAGTCAACTGGAGTTAAGGAGGTACCGGTGAATGCTTACTAATAATTACCAGCAGTAGGCTGAAAACGAAGGGGGGGGGGGGGGTGCAATGGTCCTTTGAGGACTTAAAATTTTTACTTTTATAACAACAGCTTCCTGTTTCTTCTGTTTATTCGTAGGTGTTAAAAATGGTCACTTTGTTTATTTTCCCATTAATGTTCCGTCACAACGTGTTTTACTCATGAATTGCATTTCATGTTTACTACTTACATGTTATACAGGTTATGTTTTTGCATTATTCCATTCTCATTAATTCAGCTGTACTTGAATTTGGTGCATCTGCACCATCAAGCAAAATGCTTCTTGCTTCTCACTTGACATTTCTGCAAATGTTATCAGTGTTCTTATATTCAGCTTCAAAGATGTTTCAGAAGTCTTTCCGTTCATATTTAATTGTGTTTGTGTGTCTGTCTGGTTATGTGTGAATGTGTGTATTTTTCAGTTTGTCTGGAAGTGTTTGTATAGTCTGTATACATGCATGTGTGTTTGTGTGTATTGATGTGTGGCACATACTGTACGTCACCATCTTGTGCATTTTCTCTTTTTGAAAGTGGGTGTGGGGGAGGGGGAGGGGAGATTCTCTGCTGTATATAGCACATGTATACATTTCAGCGGTGTGGACTTACATTTATGTCAGTAACAATAGTCCTGAATGTGTGTGTAATGTGGCTTCTCTTTACAAACTTCTGTTTTCGTCTTTTCTTGACCCAGGTCGTCAAGTTGGTTAGGGCGTCATTCAAGATTGGCAAGACCTTATCGAGAGAATCCAGACTCCGTAACCTTGGAAACCTATTAAAACTGATGGAGGACCATGCTGACGACTTCATTGATGCCATGCACAGAGACTTTAACAAGGTTTGTCTTGTTATACTGTATCACTGGGAGCATGTCAAGAAATGCCCCTTACAGATTTCTGCCGAAATTGTGCAGCCATGGGTGTAATGTTTATTTCCAGAATTCTCTGACCAATTGTTCTCACTTCCTGTCTGCAGTTCAAAAACCCGATCAACGGCCCATACGTCGGTTATTTAGAGGTGTGCATTTTTGTAAGGGGTAATTTCGTGGCATGAGGGGGACAGTCTCACATATACTGTACATATGTCATCATTTTATCTTAATTTCTGAACATCAAAAAAAAAAAAAAAAAATTAAAACCTTTATTTTGTGGCCCAACTTGAAGATGTACAACCCAAAACTAGGTGCAGTGAATTAATCTTCTAAATTTAAGTTTTTTCTCTCCATTCATTGCACATCATGGACACACTTCCTTGGTGTTTGTCTGAGAATTTCTATGCCACATTTGATTTTTAACTTTCCGGTATTTGAAACAGCAATGTGGGTATGGTTTTGGTCATTGAAGGACAGCATTATGAAAAAAAAAAAAAAAAACGAGGAAAGAAAAAAGAAGCTGCTGTTAGAAAATGAATGTATGTGTGGATTTGTGTCTCATAAGCCAACACAATTGCTGCATTTATACAGCTGTTACCATGTTACACTTCTTTTTTCTTTTTTTTCAAGTTACTCCTTCACTCTGAAGTGTTTTATTCTCCGGTGTTTCTGCCATTTGATTCGGAGCTTTTAAAGTGATCTATGTGGTATTTCTTACAGTGTGGAAGCAGCGTACCTAATTATGACATGCGTAATCTATGTTCCCAATTCTAACTTTGTTGACTTACATGTTCAATGGTTTGCCACATAAATGTTGCTGCAGCACTCACAGCATTCACTACATTTGGGTGACTGATGGTTTTGGAGTCAAGTGCTTGCTGCCCAATAGTTCGTGTCGCTCTGTAACTACTGGCAACAACTACTGTACTTGGTGTTGGTTCCAGTGATGCTATAACTGCCACCCACACATAACAATATATTTGTGGGGAAGGACTATTTATGTAAAGTTGCCCAAGCCTAGTATTTACCCAGACATGTGGCAATGCATTGCTTAAGTCCGATGTATACTGGAGGGTCAGCTATGGGTGTATATTATAATGTTGCTATGCTTATAATTACAGGATCATAGTCCACTAGTTTGACATCGTTCATTCAGGGATTGCCCAATATCCCACCATACAGTACCTGTCCTGAAGTGTAAACTAGAGGTACAATACTTTACAAATAAGTAAATAAACTTCTCATAAAACAGAACATGATTCACCTGAGAAAAAGAAGAAAAAGTTCTCATTGAATGCAGGAGGATTTATTCAGAGGTGGTCAGTGAGATAGAATCAAGCTGACAACTCCTGTAGGTCACTCTTTGGCTCACAACTATCCTAACACACTGACCCTGAATTGGTTGTGTAAGCTAGGACGTCATCCTTATGCACTATTATTTAAGTTATTTGCATTTCCTTTACAGCCCCACCTGGAAGCGAGAGCGTATGAAGTCAGCGCCATTGAAGCCGAAATCATCTATTATATGAATGAGTTGGAAAACTTTATGAAAACAATTAATGTAAGGTGCAGTTTTGTCTTCAGTTACTACAGCACATATGATTTGCATTGAGAGTGTAATATTTCCTGTAGGTTTCTGGCTCCATGTCTCCAAGTATTGTTACCTAATTTTATGTGCAAAACACAAACATAAATTTTGTTAACAGCACATCATGATTACGTCATACTGTTCTAGAAATCTGATTTCGGCTTTATAGCTTACGTGTGCAATTACTGTTGTCTCCATGTGTAATAATATTCCATTAGTTCGCATCACTGTTGGAATGTGTGTGCAAAAACTTGACATTTGCCAGTATAGCCTGTTCATCTCGGTGATTGTCAATGAGCGTGGCACCATTTCCTAAAACATAACTACCAATGAGAGATTGGAAGCATCTTCTGCTATCCCTTGGATTCATTATTTAAAAGAATATTAAAGTAAGCTATCCTGTTTAATGCAAACATGGATACATTTCTAAGCACTAATGATTTTACCTATGTAATGTCCTTAACTGGTGGAAAATTATGTCAGTCACGCAGGAAACTGCAGACGGGAAAGGCTGGTCCCTTCATGTTGACTTATTTGTTAGCATACACCCTTTTGTTGTACTACAATACAAGCTCTTCTGTTTTATTACACCTCTTTTAGTATGCACTGTTTTATACTACAGGTGCCAATCCATTGTATGCTAGTCCATTGTTATTTTTCTTAATCTAGACATAAACCATTTGTCTTCATTTTCAGGTAAATGATGGTTCTTTGTTGTTGTATGGAAAAAAGACATTTCTGAAGCCAGAGCCATATGGTGTTGTCCTGATTATTGGAGCTTGGAACTATCCACTCCAGTTAACTTTGTTACCCCTAGTGGGAGCAATAGCAGCAGGTTGGTGTGTTTGGCAATCAAGAACACAGAGTTGATTAACACTGATTAAAAAAAACACACACACACAGTATGTACAGTACTTTATATTTAAATCCAGTTAAGCAATGTAGCTACCACCAGTTGGAGCAATTGCAGCATTTTGTTGTGTTCTAAAATGACTAATTAGAAATCCAATGTAGGTAGGTATCTCAAAACACCTGCTTCAGTTTACAGTTTTACCCAAGGTTGAAGCCATCACAGCATTTTCGTGTGTTGTATGACAATTATTGTACATAGAAACCTCACATAAGGAGGTCTGAGATATTCCACTCTACAATCTTGGACAATATACCTTGGGACACCCCGCGCCCACTTTCAATGTTGGCTATAGGATTGCTGTTCGAAGGGTACATTCACTTCTATAGCGCAACATTGGAAAGGGGCACGGGGGGTTTTATGTCATCCTTTTACCTTAAATTCAGTATTATATTTGGAATGTACGACAAAGTGTCCCAACAATTTTGTCCAAGATTGTAGCCTATGTGATACCCATGGTTGGAGACTTGGCATCATTTTGGTATGCTATACAGTGACTGATTTATTACAATCTGGTCACAATGATCTAGAAATATAATTCTTTGGGAGGAGCAATAGGAGCTCTCCTAGTAAGTTGAATATTAAAATCAGAATCTGAACATATTAGTCTGATGTCACCAGTTCAGTCTGCACCCTCAACCCCTGCATGGTCCTTTCAGGAAAAATGATTCACTATTCCTCACCCTCCACCTCCCACTTTCTATTCCCCAGCTTTTACTGGAAATCATGATAAGCAGGCAATCCAAAGTAGAAACTGTTCTATCGCACCTCACCTGGAGGATTGATTTTTGCTACTTGATAGCATCAGTTGCTAGAACCAATACCTCTAGGTTTCATCCCTGAGTGTACCTGTTTGAATTGACTATGAAGCATATGCTCACCACTTTCTTGGTAGTCACTTGGGAAAATTTTATGCCATGGGCCGTGCAGTAGTGATAGCACACAAACGTGGGTGGATATTCAACCTTCCCTGTTATTAGGCAAAGAGAAGGTGTCTAATACTTTTTTCCATGTGGGAAGAAGTTTGTAATACGCTAAACTTCGTGCACTGTGTGGTTCAACTTAAGTGGATGGTCAACAATCCAGTGCCAGTCTTGATGCACACCATTAGTTTACATTCAATCGGTGAAGGCACTGACACTGCCTTTAATCACCTTGGTCCTCTTCTGGTCTTTGTTACAGGTAACTGTGCCATCGTGAAGCCTTCTGAGATGAACCCGGAGTTCAACTTGGTACTTACGAAGTATTTCATGCAATACATGGACCAGGTGAGCAAAACTCTGATAGGGGTTTTCAAGAGAAGCAAAAGCAGTACGTGGTTCAGAAAAAGATCTGGTAGTAAAGATGATGTGAACTCTAGAGGCAGTGTAAATTGGAAGGGGGTTGTAAGAAAGACTTGGAAACTTGGATGAAGTGGTAGGACAGTGATAGGATGATAAAAAAGCTGTGAAGAAAAAGAATTCTTGAAGAGATGAAGAGGTTTATGGGGGGAGGGGTAAAAACCTGTTCTGTGAGGACACTGAGAGCCTTTCAGAGAATTGTAAGGGGTGGTGATTTAGCGTAATGGTCAAATTAATTTCTTTCATTCTATCAATTTTTTGTATTACCTCAATATGCATTAAGTGAGAATAATATATGATTTTTGTGACCTACTATTGTCTTAAGAGAAAGGAAATGGTCTAAGAAAACACTCTTAGGCTTAGGAAGTAAATCCACTCCCCAAAAGAAAATGTATTTAAGAATAATTAATAAGGAAAGAAAAATGGCATTTACATGACAAACACCAACTGGTACATCAATAAGCATAAGATAAATGTTCAACTGTTGTTTAGCAAATATGCAAATTATGTTTAAATGAATGTGGTGATGGATGGCTTTTGATGGCTTAGTTTGGTTATAACAAAAAATATTCTATCTGTATCATAGACTGATCTTATAAATGTTAGTTTGCTTTATGTGGTGTATGTATGTTACAAACCCTACCAAGTATTATGATCTTTACTACTTGTAAATAATTTGAGATAGTTATTTAACAGAATAATAATTTCCTTGTATGTTGAGTTTGTAGAGAGATAGTTCCAAGAAGCTGGGAAAGTGAAAGGAGGCAGATGGGTAGCACAGAAGCAAATATATATTTAGTGGAAAGATTGAGAGGGAGAAAGGATTAGTTGATGATATTAAAGAGGATGGAACCAAGGGATGCAGGTGACCTAGACAGAGATTGAGTTGAGGTGGAGTGTAAGGAAAAGATATGAAGGCTTATGTATGTGATAAAATTGAAATGGTGTTGTGCAGACAAAGGAACTGATTATGGTCTGACAGCAACAGAAGGCCAAGGTCATTCTGTACACAATCGAAAGATCAGTCGCTGTGGTCGTAGTTCCACAGTAATGTGTGTTTCAAGAAAATTTTATCAAAAAGGAATTATTCCAAAGTGGTCAGTATTAGCCATAAGTTAAAGTGATTCATAAGCCGATGCAGTTTTCAAAGGGACTTTCATGGAGATCTTCACTATCTAAATCGTTCTAGGACGTTTCAAATTTAAAAATTTGACATGCGACTTACCGTACCAGAAAGGCGATCTGGCCTCAAATAAGGGTGGATACATACACAGAGAAAAAACTTTGAAAATGTAACTCCATGTTCCCTGCAGGATTGCTTTCGGATCGTCAACGGAGAGAAAGACGTCGCCGAATCTCTGCTGGACCAGCGATTTGACCACATCTTGTACACCGGGAATGCATCTGTGGGCAGACTGGTGATGAAGGCCGCAGCCAAGAATCTGACTCCGGTAACACTAGAGCTTGGAGGGAAGAGGTGAGATCGCTGGCATCCTCTTCATTGCTTTTAATAGTTAAGTGGATAGACATCGTATTGATCTTCATAGAAATGAAGATATGAATGCTGTATACTGACTGGTAGTATTGTACCCCATGCAACAAACAAACCTTTTTGTTGAGCTTATCATTACAAACAAAGTAACAACCGCAGGCTTTCATTAAAAATTTGTTTCATCTCCTTATAAGTTCTTTGCCCAACTTGATTTACATAGCTCTGAGGTGATGGGCTGAAACAGGACTTTTACTTAAAAGAGAAAAGCTGCTGCTGTCACACATATAGCAACCATCCTAGCCTACCATGTATGCATACACACAGTACAGCGACAACTATTTTACTAACAACGATTTGAGGTATGGAGCAATGCCTACCTCAGGAAGAGACCACTTGCTGTTAATGCTCATTGATAGTAATCCCATCAACTTTTGGGCTCTGTTAAAGGGATGTTTTCCATCTCAAGCAGGCTGTTTAGGCAGCAGCCACATTGTGGCGGCAGCCAAAAAAGTGCTATGCAGGCTTGTAGTATCGCTGACTGTGGTAACTGATTAAATGTAAGTATTGCAATTACACTCGAAATAATTGTCTGATAAAACATGCTCAAAACCAGTCTAGCAATTTCTCGACAGCAACTCTTAGAGAATCATTCCAAAGCATGTTGTAAGAGTATTTCACAAATTGTGGCCACCTGCTTTGACAAATAGTCACAGACTTATTTCATTATTACCATCATTATTTCAATTTGATACCTTCGAAAAAATTGGCATGACTTGAATGGCATGGTTAAAAATCTCTAAATTAAAAAAAAAAAACAGCAGAGTATGAAAAACCATGAAAAATGTTTCCCAGTACTTTTTCACATGGAATTAGTGACATCACATGTAACCAGGAGATGAAATGGTCGGGTAATCAACACCCAGAAAAATTGACAACGGTAGGCACTAGCAGGCACTAGATATACAGAATGTTAGACAGATGATGTCAGACAGATGAATGGACAACAACAGAGATTGATAGGCTGTGTATGGTGGGTAGAATGTTAGACAGGTGGATGGACAAGTAAACAGACTGACAGACAGGCTGTGTCCAGTGGGCAAAATGTCAGACAGATTGGTTCAGAAAAAGAATGTCATATAGGGAGTCACATCTTAACTCAAAGCATGGGCATTCGTCATCAAATCAAAGCAAATTGACTTTTGGTTCAGGGAATTGGTTTTTGGTTGTTGATCAACAGTATGGATAATGTGTTTACCACCATTCCACACCTCCATGACCACCTTCCCACCTAGCTCTCTTCATCAAGGTGGCTCTTGGTGTTCCAGTCATATTTTTCTATCATCAGTATGGCTCTCTTCCTCAAATTCTTTGCCTTTATGTATGTGCAAAATATACAATTGCAACTTTGGCAGTAAGGTTACATTTTTAACAATTTTGTGACTGAGAAATTTACAGTGTGTCACTGGAGTGGTAGAATGGTAGAATTAAGTTCACCCTTCTAGTATGTCAGTCCTGCAAGAATATTTTCCTAGGTTTCTTTGTATCCATGACAACCAGTGACTGCCAGATGGTGTCAAAATGTTGTGAAATTCTTTTGTTTGGCTCTTTGCCATGACAAAAGTCATTAATGTCAGACAAGTATGTTATTCGGTTATGATGTGACTGGTTGGCAGACAAAACAATTCTGGGTGAACTTATCGTGTCACTAGACCAAGTCCGAAAATATGTAATGATTTTGTTCAACATTTTTGGTATGTACTTCATGTAGGCCAACCTCAAACTGAATTGAAAAGACACTTGCTGATCCTATTCAGGAGAGGCTATTCAGTATATTCATTTCCCTTCTGATGTTCATTCACTTTTCTCATTTTTCTTAGCCCCGCTGTGGTGGATTCCAATTCTTCCATTTCCATGGCAGCCAAACGAATCGTCTGGGGTAAATACGTCAATGGTGGCCAGACCTGCATCGCGCCAGATTACGTCCTCTGCGAGCGGACCGCGAGAGACGCGCTCATCGACGAGATGAAAAAACACTTGGAGGTATTCCATGGACCCGACCCAAGGAAGAGTCCCAGCTTGGCAAGGATCATAAATGATCGCCACTTTGAGTGAGTCGATATTTAGAATCTTGTGGTAGCTACTTTTCATTGATTCAGCTAATTCACCTTCTAATACTGTGGCATTTTGAAGCCTTTTGATTTTTCTGTAGTAGACCCGGTGGAATTTCCTTCATAGTACACATTACCTACTACTCACGTTGGCATTGTGCATGAGTGTGTAGTTGTATCTATGCCAGTCTATCATAGTTGCATCTATGTCAGTCTATCATAGTTGTATCTATGTCAGTCTATCATAGTTGCATCTATGTCAGTCTATCATAGTTGCATCTATGTCAGTCTATCATAGTTGTATCTATGTCAGTCTATCATAGTTGCATCTATGTCAGTCTATCATAGTTGTATCTATGTCAGTCTATCATAGTTGCATCTATGCCAGTTGCAGTTGGGTGCTGTTGTAGCATCTTTGTAGTTTGCTGTAGTTGACTGGTGTCGTCTGTGCTACATAATAGTCATGACTTGTGATTATTCTCTGAAATGGAAGAAGAATCAACAACCGATTCTCATATTTCTGTCGATTTCTCATTTTTCACCTGTGTGCCTTCCTTTTAACTTTATTACACTTCTCAGGAGATTATCAAAACTCCTTGTCGGTAAAGAGAAATACATCATCCACGGTGGTGAAGTGAGTCGTCCGGAAAGATATATCGCCCCCACGTTCCTTGTAGACCTCCCGCTGGATGACCCCATTATGCAAGAGGAGGTATTAATACTGTAGTGATGTTTCTGTTTGTTTTGTAATTCAGAGTTGTACCAGAAATTTGTCAATGGTGACATTTCTTTTTAAGTGCAGTTTTTATTCTTATTCATCCGACTTTCATCTAGCAGTTCACACTGCAGTTTGTTTGATAAATTTTTAGTGTCATTTAATGTAACTTATTACCTGACACCAATCATAGCCAATCTCATTTAGTGTATTTAAAAACTGAAGTGTTTCATATGTATTTTCATAATGGTACATTTACTGCTGCTTACGTTTTGTAAAGGCTTCTCTAGTGGTCCTAAAATGGCAATCTTCTAACATTTGGTATGAAAGAATTTGGTGTAGAAAACTTTTTGCCAGAAGTTTTTCTTCCTAGACCTGTTGTTAGAGATAAGTCCATGTCGTGTAAGACAAATAAAACGGCTCAGTGAGAACTATAACCTCCCGAGAGTAGCAAAGAAATTTAATAGCAAATATCACAATAGCTCATGCTCACAAAGGTCTGACAAAAATCCTTCTTTGTGAAATTAAAAAAAATAAAACAGGGCATGCCAAGTTAATTGAAGTCCATGTTTAACCTTTGAAATTAAACACCAGATGCAAAATGGGAAAATGTCTAGAGACTGCAAGCACACAAATCTTTAATATCTTGTTTCTTTGAAGGCAGTGAAGGTAAAAAAGAAGTGCAATAAATGTTATGTCAGTTTGTATGTTGTGACATTATAGTATTCCCATCATGCAATATTCTCCCCGTGAAAGAGAAATTCGGTGTAATCCATTTCTTTCACATAGAGCCTGCTATGGAGCTATGGTTTTCATCAGTAAAGAGAGACGACAGTTTTTATGATATTTCATTTTTTCCCCATGTAAATTCCTTTAAGAAATATTTAGTGTAGAGAATGCACAGTAGTACATAAAGACCCCTCATCTCCAAACAGAAAACTGGAAAATTGCTTTTTGTTATGGCATATGTATTTCTTTCCCAATTCGTTTTACATATTTTTCAGATATTTGGTCCTATTTTGCCAGTTGTTGCCATGGAGACATTGCAACATGCTTTGGATTTTGTCAATGACAGGTAAATACTGTATGTATTCTTTGCTGGAAATGCTTCGTTCCTGATTTGCCTTTCATGGCCATTTTGGGTTTACAATCTTTGCACCAATTGTAGAGGAAATTTCTCATGAAGATGCAGGAATATCTGAATAGTTCTGTCAGTATGTACTGTCTTTGGTTTGTATGGTGTCATGAGAAAAAAAAAATGAAAAAATTTACCCTCTCTTTAAGCCAGGGAGGACTTCAAGAGGAAGACAAGTTTGAGACCTTAAGTAATACAAAGTTGGCATGTTTTCAGTGATGAGTGCTAGCGTATAGTTTACTTTGAATGTCTTTGTTGAACATTGTTATTTCAAATTATTGATCTCATAGTGTGTTTCGTTTTATTCCAAAAGTTCTTTCCGTGGCATCAAGTACGTTTGTTACTAGAACACTTTTCTACATGAATGGTAGAGTTCACTATCTGTAAATGATACCTGCAACCTTTACTGAAATTATTGGAGTTGAGAAAAGAATCACTTGTTTAAAGCAACAATATTTTAGTATTTTCTTGCTGATGTTTACATTGTTGAGCCCTTATGTTTTAAGACTTTTCGTTGAAATGGCAACGTCTTTTTATTTGTGTTGAAGTTTGTCCCACCTTATCTTTGTATTACGTGTTCCATCCATTGTTCTTAATGAAGAGAAAAGCCGCTGGTCCTCTACGTTTTCTCAGACGACAAGTCCTTCGTTGACAAGGTCATCGACGAAACTTCCAGTGGTGCTACGGTAGTCAACGACACCCTGATTCATGCCGGCGGTAAGTACATTAACACCAGCAAGGGGCACACCCTGTTACATTATTACTCAGGTTTGGTGTATAGTACCTTTGCCAAACTTCTCCCTCTGCCAGACTTTGTGTACCTCTTACATACAAGCCTGAAAATGCAATGGCTTTAATGAGCAGGTTGACAAACTTTTGACAATCATACCTTGTAATGACATGAAGAGTGCTGGCACAGTGTTTATTTTATCGCCCTTGGCTGGTTAGGCTGCTTTACGGTGCTACATTTGCACAGGAGAGGTAGACTAGGCCCAAATCGCCCTATTTGCAGTTGCCATCTCATGTTACAAATTCCCGAATCATGATTTCAACTGTTCAATGGACTCATTCACGACCATTAGTGTTGCTCACTTTGTTTGCAGGTAATTGGTGAAGATTTTCACTCAGGATTTGTCTGCAAGGAAACCAATTTTGTAATGATTGTCATTCTGACATTTACAAGGTGTGCAAAGTTTGGCAGGTTTACATTGCGTCGTTAACTCAAGCAAATGTTGGTTGAAACAAGGGATTTCAAGGTATAAACCCTACCAGATTAGGTCAAATTATACTAAAAAATAACTTGAAACTTGCTGAAACAAGATTATCAGATTTAGGGCTTTTGAATTTCCAGCAGCTAAAATTTCATTAGATGCTTGAAGTTTTATCCACCCATGCTGTGAGATATACCTTTAAATTGAAGTTAACCATACATAGTAGGAAAGACAAAGTCATGTTAACAGTGAAGTAGTCCAGCTGAAACTGTTAAGTCATCATCTTAACATTTTGTGATGAAATTTAATAGATGAGGGACTTTGACCTTTGAGGAAATGACTGAGACCACAGACCGAGATTCGTCGATCGAGTTGATTCTTGGCAGAAAGTGAAAAGTAACTGCTCCGGCTGTTTGTCAATTTGTCTTTCAGTGGATGTTTTCTTTTTTCCTCCTGTTTTAGCAATGTTTTACATTAAAAGGTTAAAACATTATGCACACGACTGTACATCCTATGACACCATTTATTGTAGAGATACAGTATGCATACTTGCTGAGTATCCTAGCTGTCTTTTTTTATCCTGATCTCATGCCAGTTTGTCTGAAGTCTGAACTTCCCCTGGCTGTCTTTAGTTAAAATAAAGATAGGCAGGCCAGCCCTCAAATTGAACTGAGTTGGTTTAAAAAGGGAAGGCAGGGAGTGTTACACTCCAGCCAACCAGCTTGAACTCCGAGCAAGTTTGTGGAAGTGAGTTTGTTTATTTTACAAGTTGATGTTCAGTTGTGAGAAGATGTTGTGAGAAAGCATTTCTCTTTATGCTCTTTTTTTGCAGTGCGTTAATTAAGTGTACATCATCTAAATTTAAAGAGTAGAAAGTGCCAAGTAGACCAAAATTTTTCAGATCAGTTTTTTTGTTGACAGAAAAACAATGTTTGAGATCCAGATTCACATTTTCAGTTTTGTCCCATTCTAAAGAGAATGTGTGACTCGTCGCAATACTTGGTTGAATAAAGGAAAAATAATGCATCATCGTGGAAAGTGGAGATTTAGCAGAAAGTGAAGACGTATTAAGTCAGTTCTAACTCACACATCATTGCAGGAGACACATCTTTACTTCTTTAGTGTACAGAATTTGTGTAGATTCAGTTGCCTAGTCTTAGTTGACTCGTCAAGATGGGATGGTGAAGCTATAAATAAACTGTGTACATGCACTTGTAATCTCACAAACATGAAAAATGTACAATGGTAAGTTTGGACCACATGGTTCTAACGACAATGCTGTCCTGTAGGGTTTTGGTTTATTGCCCCGTTCAGGAAATTCTTTTTCTCTTCCCTACACTGACACATATGTTGACTTGAATTGATTGAGGAGGAAAATGCAATTGCAGTTGTCCAGAATGACGAAAGAAACAAGGAAATGTCATGTTTCTGTTAGTTGTGAAATTCCACTTCCAAGAAAACTATTGATGGAAGATTTAGCACTAGCTAGTTGGTGAAATGTTGTCATATGCCTCCTTCTATACAAATGCCCACTAGGCCCTCTTCCCCGACCCGACAGGCGCAAGTCAATGAATTTTAATTAGTGATGGTCAGTGACTTCAACATTCTGTGGTTTCTCCCCTGTAATTTACACCCTGCTTCTACCTGTCCAGCAGTGAGTAATCCTAAATACCCTTACTATTTGCTTGAGTGCACACAGGGCAAATAAAGGGAACATTGTAATGTCATCATCATGGTCATCATTCCAAGAATTAAAACAAATGTACGGTGTCCTAATGACAGTTGCAACAGAAATTCTATTTTAGTTTCAATTTATTAATCAATTAAGTCCAGACTGTCATTTTTACAGCTTTGTTGCAATTTTCAATTTTGCACTTTGGCCACTTGAACTCAGTTTTCCTGATGAACGTGTGAGTTTTAGCATGCTGAAGCTAAAACTGCTCTTTTCCAATGATGAGCATTTCTTGGAAAGGCGGCTGTACAGATTCTCCTGGAACTGCAAAGCAGCAAGTCGTAGGTAGCAATTGCCTGTCAATCCTTTAACCTTGAATGCAGTACTTTGTTTTGACAACCCGACTTTTGGGCGTCGCCGTGTCTGAGACGTCTCTCAATTGAGTCATGTGACTACCAGTAATATCGCTGTCACGAGGGAAGCTTTAATTCTGTGTATCTAATTATCATTACCTCTTGAAAACAATGGCCATTACCACTTAAAATCTCTTGACCTTAAGTTGGAATAATACAATTGAAGTCCATGTCTGATTTCGACACACTTTTGATATCGTAGGCATCAAATGTGCTGGTTGGTAAAGCCTAATAAGCCACAGGGTCGAGTGGCAGCTGAAAACTGCCAAAATTTTCAGAAGAAGAGCGCGATTAATTTCGTCAGGGAACGCACTCCGATGAGCTAGGTTATTGAAAATCATGCTCAAATTTCTATTGAGATGGCGGCATTGTTGAATGCAGTACGGTTCTATGTAATGTTTTGAATAAATTTAGGACTGAATGTACTTGTTAGACAATTACAGACCTGATTTGAAGCAGAAGTATTGAGGGTCATGGCTCACTGGAAGGAAGTTCACATGCCCTCATGAGTCATATAAACCAGGTCAATTAGCAAAAACAGTTTGGTATCAAAGTGATGGTGCTTGGTAGTCCAGAAACAGTCCGTACACTGCACAGATGGACTTTGAAATGTAAATGACAGTTTTACATTACCCTTTGACCATTGTGAAGGATAGCCAAAATCATGCATTTTCCTACGTACGGCATTTGGCGGAGCGACTTTCTTACGGTATGATTAATGATCAGTTCCGTAGCGCTCTGTCGTTAATGATGTGGGTAGCGTTCGAACAAATAGGGTGGAATTGAGGGGAGCTGGGTTTGGCTTGGGACGGACAAAGTAGATGAAGTTTGCCTCACAAACTGACTCAGAGATTTCGTATTACATTTTGGGTAAAGATTGATAAGTTTGAGGTTTTATCTTCCCAGCGGTGTGGTTGTTAATAGTTGCTGATTGTCCAGATGGTTTGCCAGAAAGAGTAATGTAAACCTACAGTGTGGTGACAGTGACTATGCAGACACTGTACTGTGACTGTACAGTGGAAGGTGGTACATTGTGGCGTACCCACATGTGTTACGTTATTTAGTATATATGGTACAGACAATCAGTTAGCTTCAAAGAGCCACAGTCTAAGTACGGTATATCATGATAGTACCTTTGCTGTGTGTGCACTCTGTTTCATCCTCATAAAGAACACTTTTATAAGTGTGAGAATTCATGACTTCTGGACTGTTTCTTCAAATATTAATTGTGTTTAATGAAAGAACTCACATTTGAATTCATTTTTCAATCCCTGGTTGACGATTTTGTTTGTCTTAAACTGTGCAGTTATTTATATGCATTTAATCTCCACAAACAACCAACTCTGTGGGCTTTCAAATGTTTGTATAAATATAACAATATATGTTGTCAGTAGTTATGCAACTAGAGTAGGCAAATTTTGACTACCAACTGTATTTTGCATATTGACATGCATTTTCACTGAGCTCAAAATCAGTTACTGTACTTCAAGCAGATTCGAAAAGCTCGACTTTTAGGCCGTCTATTGATACACAAAGGTTCTCCACCATAGTGTTCCTCTGCATCGCCGTAAAAAGATATCTGGAGAAAAACACCTTTGCTCGTACACTGGTCACATGGTGACATTGATAAATTACAGATCATTCAATAAAAGTGGACATAGTTGATTAATAGATCAATTAAAGACTAGTTTATTTCATTACTTTTAATTAAATTGTTTTGCTTCCTTCAGATCATCAAGGAGTGTATTTATCTTTGTGTGATTCTGTAAGTTTTGAATTTTTCTCCTTTTCTAGAAACCTCTTTCATATTTTTCTCTTCACTTGTCTGTCTCTCTTCACCAACTGCACATGATGGCATGCATTTTTGGTTTTGTTGCATTTTCTTGTGATTCTTTGTTTTGTGCTTAGATTAGTGTGTTGCGCTTCTTTAGCATATGCAGTCAGAGAGTAAACGGGGGGAGAGGGGGGCTATAGGGGATCAGGGTACAGGATGTGAAACTGAGGGGCTAAAAAGAAAAGAAATAAGTTTTGTTAATGGAGTAGGAAAATTGTCCAGTCATGAACTACAAAAAATGTGGTTACCCATACACTAACGAATGGAAGCAACGGATTGTAGAGCTGGTTTTCCATTTTTTCGTCATTTCCATCCGTCCATCTGTTAGCCTACTACTAGTAACTATCCCCTAAACATGGCTGGGTGCTGTGTTACGTGCGGCCAGAAGCGTTCACACTCAGCTTGAAGTGGGCCGCCATGTAACAGAACGCACAGCATGTTAAACTCGAGGCATTCTTTTTGTTAGTTTACTTGTACTGTATAGGCCTACTACATTTTAATTTACCAGCCTGGCACTGTGAAACCAAAATGTCACCGTGAAACGACATTAAATGAAAGCAAAAAAAAAAAAAAAACACCCCGCTCACAAAAAACTCCTGAGCACAATACCATGATCAGCAGGCACCAACAATACATTTTATTTTGCCCTGCCATCCCTTTTATGTAACAGCTTCCTGACCCGTACCAAGGTGTTCCATACACGCAACTTCGTTGCGTTCCATTACACATGCACCTGTCGTCCTGTACAGGTAAATATTTGTTATTCTATTGCTTACATCAAGTGCACGTATCCTACACTACACTAGTGGTATTGATATCTTATTCATCCTTTGTAATATTCGAAGAAATGGAATTACCGGGCAAAAGTGCAACATGTATTAAAATAAAAAATACAGTTCTAAATATTGAGTACATTGCTTTAAAAATGTAACAAACTCTGAATGATCACAATGAATTTCAGGATCTCTAATCCTGCTTGCGATGATTGACCTCCATTTGTTCAGACGTTTCCAGAACGAAACACCTACACGTTGACGTTATTTGCATGAATGCCCAATCGTTCCCACTGTACCTGCTTCCTTTAAGATCTGCGTGTCATGAGAAATGTTCTTTACAATTGACATGTCTGGTAGTGGTCTAACTTTGCTGGTTAAACTGGCACAAAGAATACGTCATGTGAATATTCTTCTCTGATAACAATATGTTCATGGAATGTTATCTCTCCCGTAAACATGATATTAATATTGGTACGTGAAAATACAGACCTGAACTGGTGTGATGGGAAGTGAACACTGCGTACACCCTGTTATTCCAGTGCTCTGTATTTTGACATATTTGATGTGATTTAAGTTTGGTATAAATACCTAGTTGGCCATTTGTCAAAAGCTGCCAGCAATGTGTGTTCAAGGGAAGGATGACAAATGAGAATTATATCAGGAAACTTAACATATAGTGACATGTGTCCTTCAGAATGAGGAGAGAATGTGTTTGAATGGCCTTCCAATCTTTCAGTGTTTCAACTTTCAGTAGTCACAGTTGCTGACATCTGAAAATATGTGAGAAACTGAATGAATATAGCAGTGATTAAACTTCCAAGGTTTTTCTGATGTCATCGCTGAAGCCTGATGGAGACAGGAAATCTCAAGTCAATGGTGATAAATGAAGAAGGCAACTTCAGAATTGCTTTTCCATTGCTTTGCTAATTTGGTAACTTTGGTGAACGTCTGCTTGTAAACAAATTCGTTGCTAGTGAGGGAAGTTTCAGTGATCTCTGCAGCATAAAAACTTTGCCTGTGAGAAGATCTTGGCATTCACCTCTGCCTCTCAGAGGCCTTGCCAGTGAGATGAGTTCAGTCTCCTCTGTATGACATAGTCTAGTGATGCCCAACAGTATGCTAGCTTTGCTGTTACATTAGCTTTATCGAATTACAGTATCTCTGCCATAATTATGATCATGTTGTTGTCTGTAGTTCATTGAATCTTGCTTTCTATTATGTCTCGTCTCAGCATTGTTTGCATGGTACAATTGTGAGTTCTGTCGACAGCTGAAATCCCTGTACTGTAGATCCAGTCTGCATTTCACATCACGGTAGTAGCATTGCGAAATTGATTTGATTTTTTCTTCTTGTTTGACATCTTTATCAAGATCTCTGCATGTACTGTAGACATAATAAGCAGATTGGCATTCCACAAAAAATACAAAAAAAGTTACTGACTTTATGCGGGATTTACCGTCTCAGCTGTGCATGGTGTTGCAGGATGAGATTGGCATGCTCAGCAAGGTTGTGAATGTCGATCTAGGAGATTAAAAATAGAAAACAATCTCGGTGTAAAGCTGAGGTGAGGTTTTCCAAAAAATATGAATCACTACTTCAAAATGGCTGGTTCATCCCTTCATGCTAGGAACTGTAGAGATGACTCATGAATGTAAATATTGTTTGCCTTCAATAGCCAAATCTTTCTTGATGTTGTATCAGATATGTCACCACATTGCTTTCTATAATTCAATCTTCTGAGCACCACAAGCAAACAGTTCAAGAATTTGCAGTTTTTATCTCCAGGGTAAAATTGCAAACTTTGTTGGGGTAATGTAATAATTGTTAGGTTTCTTTTTTTTTTATTTATCATGTAGTGTGGCGAAAGGGGTTTCAACCATGTTGCCTTCTGTCACAGCATGTCTGCAATGCTTTCACAATCATATCAAAACATTAGTCTTCATTTCCAATGTAAGTTTGCATCAGCAGCTAGCATGTTGGGTAGGAGGTTGCATTGTTGACTATTGTGCTTGTTTCTTTTGTGTTATTTATGTTGTCATGGTGAAAAGAATGTCCAACCATGTTGCATTCTGTAATATCTTTCACGACTATTTTCAGCAAGTTGCCAGTGTTGAAATCAGCATTCTCCTGTATTCCCATCTCCACGATCACATCTTTATATTAGTATTAGCTCTCTTTATTTGGTAATGATTATACAACATGATCATCCTTTGTTATCACTGGTTTCATCATGTTGTGGTCGGTATGTCATCATGTTGCATTATGAAACTCCTTTTTTCTCCCATCTTCGCCTGTTGTATTTTTTTTTTTCTGCGGTTGCAAAGGTGTGAAGAATAATTTTATAAACAGAGTGTTCTTAAGTGAGTTTCAAATCCATGCAAAGTTCCTCAGAAGCAGAATTTTCTTGAGATGTTTTGTTGGAACTACAGTATCTCATCCAGTTTGATCTCAGACATTCCTCAACCATGGTCTCCTGTAGTTCTTAATACCATGTGATCTGATGTACAGTAACTGTAATGAAATATCCCTCACGCTTCTCAAACACGAGTCCATATGTTGTACACAGATAGATCAATGTGATGCCAGGACTGAACTCTTACCTGATGAAGACATCATACAGAGCTTATGAATGCTTCCAAGCATTCTTTTGCAAGTGATCTTTTACAATTCTCATGGGAACAGGATGCAATTCTGATGGGAACTTTGCATTTTGTTTTTCTTATAAAGGGGGGAGGGGTTCAGTCTGATGTTTTTAATTATGAATCATTGTTAGACCAAACTGAATTGACTGAAAATGCCATTAATGAGTAAAAAAAGAACAAGTAAAAATAAAGAAGAAAACATGGATAAATAACTTGGATGAAATTTGTGAACGTAGGAAAAGTGTAAAATAAATGCACACATAGGGCAGTTTGATTGGAAGGTTTATTTTGATGACGGATAAATGGAATTACTATGGTATCTATATATGCCAACCTCCATTGAACTATGTATGTACTACTAAGTTAAAGTATTTTGATACTGCTTGGACTTGCTAATGCTTCAGTTTGCCTTTAAAATTTGCTTGAAATGGTTTGATTTTGACATTTTGCATGCTTGTGTTATTTTATAAGAAGTAGTTTTTTTTTCTTTAAAAGCTTTAGTGTACCCAATGGCATAGTATGTAATGTTTTGTTGAATAAACAATGGTGGATCATGACGAAGTGCAGCCAGCTGAAAGCTGCATTTCTTGTTAACCTTTTGGCTTGTAGTCTCTGTTGATATTGATTAACATGCTGCTATGGTAAGTGTATAGATAATGTTAGGAAAGTCTAGCATAATGTTTGTGACCAGATATGATGCGATAAGGTGGAACTGAGGTATCCTTTAAATTAACATTTAAAAAAAAATGCTAATAAGTTTGCATTTTCTTGAATTTTATGAGGCATAAATGGACAACACCCCCCAATCTTTTGTACCATGAATGCCATATACTGTAAAAATGCTGGTAAAGTCTGGTTGACAGTAGTATTGCAATTTCTTTTCAAGTTCAATTTGTTTTGGTTTTGTTTCAAACTCCATGCAAATACCTTCAGTTATTCCTAACTCAAGATATTGTCATTTGACCTCTCTGATCAAGAAACGTTTCTACTTGCCTAATGGTTACCAAAATGCCATGTTTATGCCATGTTACAATATTTTTGGAGTTTATTATTAAAGAGAGAATGTATTCTGTGCACCAAGTGACACTATGCTGGATTTGAGGCAGAAATGAGGCATCTCATAAATTATACCATCCTTTTGTTATCTCAATTGATCTTAGATCTTTTCGATAGTTTATGTCATTTGATATCCTTTTTCTAGTGGATGCTCTCCCGTTCGGAGGTGTAGGCTCCAGTGGTATGGGATCTTATCATGGTAGTCAATCATTCAAGACATTCAGTCATATGAAGCCATGCTACGTTGATCCATACTACAAGTACCTTGACTACACCTTAAGGTAAGTGCATGTCAACTGATGTTAATATGAAACCTTGCTACGGTGGTCCATACTACAAGTACCTTGACTGCACCTTAAGGTAAGTGCATGTCAACTGACTTTAATATGAAACCTTGCTACGGTGGTCCATACTACAAGTACGTGGACTGCACCTCAAGGTAAGTGCACGTCAACTGACTGTAATATGGTTTCCATGGAATTAGGTCAATAAGAGTCTGGCTATGAGCCACTAACAGTGAAAAAAATCCTGTAATTTGCTTATTAAAACAATGTCTAACCGAAGGTGTTTGTCAAATATTCTGAATCAGATGGATTTTGGATCACTCTGAACCAAGAAAGTGTTGTTTTTTTTTTTCAATTCCTTGCACCTCACATTTGGTCAATTAGTCATGCTTTTGTGCAACAATCGCCAAGTACAGATGGTGGGGTAGGTCGGTGTCACTGTGTTCCCAGCTGTAACCGCCAATCATCAATTTCCATTCTTGCATTTGTCTACAGACCATCAAAAGTTACTCGTCGCTTATCACACAAACGTTTTGCCCCAAATGACTAGGAGTATCTCCGTCTCTTTGCAGAATTCGATATCCTCCCTACGACAAGCAAAAAGAAAGGATGCTAGCATTGCTGATGAAGAGGATGACCAACAGAGAAAGGAGTGTCTTGTTCTTCATCAAATTGGCAGTCTTATTCGCTATTGTGGCTGTCATTTGGAAGGTAATCAGCGATTGGCTTAACTATTGCTCTGTCGATCGATTCGTTGGGATTTTGGTACCCATTTGCTCCATATAAGCATATCGCCACATCTGCTTAAAGGCGATTGTGAGTGTATGAAAAAGCTAGACAGACAGTGTATGATCTTTAAGTTTTCCCTTATATTTAAATGTACAGAAGAAGCGAGTCTGTTGTCGGACGAAATACATACTTTAGCGAACAGGTGAACAAAAATGATGGTAATCACTTCGAAAAGCAAGGAGGTAAACCAGAATTGATGTTTCATGAGAAGCACACAGAGCCTACGTACAAAAGTATGTACTGAGTATGCAACAGTGCAGTTCTCAGTGTATCAAAAAGCACATGACTCAAATCTTTGCTCCTCAGTTGGTATTGACCGAGGAGCGAAGTTTTCCTGATGGCATCGTAAAGTAATTGAACAGTTGAATTGTTTTCCTCTGTGGCCCATTTTCAGGTGTTTGCCATGGACGAAGTCGTCGGCAGAATCATTGAGAAATAATCGTTGGATTTCTGGATGAGAAATGGCAGGGATCAGCAGGTGGAACTTCATCTCTATTGAAGTCGCTGTGTCTGTTTGTTCAAAAGTAAAACAACAGGATTTATTCAAATGGTCATTGATATTTTTAGTTTGCATAAGACTAAACAATTTAAGTCTGTTAAAGCTCATGATCAAGTTAATCCAATATTGCACTGATATTCAACGTGATGTTGTTGCAATAGACAAAATTCTCTGATAGTTAGTAGGCTACTTCAAAGGTGGCGTTTCGGTTGTATCTTCCTTCTCAATTGCACTTCACTGTCATGAGTACCAGAATGAGTGTGCAGCTAGGGCAGTAGCAGTGTTGCTATGGACATGTAATGAAGCCTGCATTATGAGTACCAGAATGAGTGTGCAGCTAGGGCAGTAGCAGTGTTGTTGCTATGGACATGTAACGTAGCCTGCATTATGGGTACCAGAATGAGTGTGCAGCTAGGGCAGTAGCAGTGTTGTTGCTATGGACATGTAACGTAGCCTGCATTATGGGTACCAGAATGAGTGTGCAGCTAGGGCAGTAGCAGTGTTGCTATGGACATGTAATGAAGCCTGCATTATGAGTACCAGAATGAGTGTGCAGCTAGGGCAGTAGCAGTGTTGTTGCTATGGACATGTAACGTAGCCTGCATTATGGGTACCAGAATGAGTGTGCAGCTAGGGCAGTAGCAGTGTTGTTGCTATGGACATGTAACGTAGCCTGCATTATGGGTACCAGAATGAGTGTGCAGCTAGGGCAGTAGCAGTGTTGTTGCTATGGACATGTAATGTAGCCTACATTATGAGTACCAGAATGAGTGTGCAGCTAGGGCAGTAGCAGTGTTGTTGCTATGGACATGTAACGTAGCCTGCATTATGAGTACCAGAATGAGTGTGCAGCTAGGGCAGTAGCAGTGTTGCTATAGACATGTAATGAAGCCTGCATTATGAGTACCAGAATGAGTGTGCAGCTAGGGCAGTAGCAGTGTTGCTATGGACATGTAACGAAGCCTGCATTATGAGTACCAGAATTAGTGTGCAGCTAGGGCAGTAGCAGTGTTGTTGCTATGGACATGTAACGTAGCCTGCATTATGAGTACCAGAATGAGTGTGCAGCTAGGGCAGTAGCAGTGTTGTTGCTATGGACATGTAACGTAGCCTGCATTATGAGTACCAGTATGAGTATGCAGCTAGGGCAGTAGCAGTGTTATTGCTATGGACATGTAACGTAGCCTGCATTATGAGTACCAGTATGAGTGTGCAGCTAGGGCAGTAGCAGTGTTGCTATGGACATGTAATGAAGCCTGCATTATGGGTACCAGAATGAGTGTGCAGCTAGGGCAGTAGCAGTGTTGTTGCTATGGACATGTAATGTAGCCTACATTATGAGTACCAGAATGAGTGTGCAGCTAGGGCAGTAGCAGTGTTGTTGCTATGGACATGTAACGTAGCCTGCATTATGAGTACCAGAATGAGTGTGCAGCTAGGGCAGTAGCAGTGTTGCTATGGACATGTAATGAAGCCTGCATTATGAGTACCAGAATGAGTGTGCAGCTAGGGCAGTAGCAGTGTTGCTATGGACATGTAATGAAGCCTGCATTATGAGTACCAGAATGAGTGTGCAGCTAGGGCAGTAGCAGTGTTGCTATGGACATGTAACGAAGCCTGCATTATGAGTACCAGAATAAGTGTGCAGCTAGGGCAGTGGCAGTGTTGTTCCTATATGGACATTTTATGTAACTACTACAGGTAGCTGTATTATGAGTACCAGTATGAGTATGCAGCTAGGGCAGTAGCAGTGTTGTTGCTATGGACATGTAACATAGCCTGCATTATGAGTACCAGAATTAGTGTGCAGCTAGGGCAGTGGCAGTGTTGTTCCTATGGACATTTTATGTAACTACTACAGCTAGCTGCATTATGAGTACCAGTATGAGTGTGCAGCTAGGGCAGTAGCAGTGTTGTTGCTATGGACATGTAACGTAGCCTGCATTATGAGTACCAGAATGAGTGTGCAGCTAGGGCAGTGGCAGTGTTGTTCCTATGGACATTTTATGTAACTACTACAGCTAGCTGCATTATGAGTACCAGTATGAGTGTGCAGCTAGGGCAGTAGCAGTGTTGTTGCTATGGACATGTAACGTAGCCTGCATTATGGGTACCAGAATGAGTGTGCAGCTAGGGCAGTGGCAGTGTTGTTCCTATGGACATTTTATGTAACTACTACAGCTAGCTGCATTATGAGTACCAGTATGAGTGTGCAGCTAGGGCAGTAGCAGTGTTATTTTCCATTTGTTGCTTGGATGATGTACATTGTCTACATATGCCTTTAAGTAATATTCCATGTGATGTACTCAACATTGCCAAAAGTGTAGTGTATTCACCGTTGCACTACTTCTGTAGTACATCATGCAGCTGGAAGCTAATATACTTAAGTACCAGGGAAACAGGGTTTGTACAAGGCTGTGAAAACCTTTAAAGTATTTGAATTATAATCTCTCATTTTCAAGGCCTTGGAAATTCTTAAATTTTGTTCTTTTGTGTTATAGTCCTTAAAAAATGCTTGAATTTTAGCTATTTAAAACCCATTTTTACTTAATGGTTATCTATGATGAATGTTTTGACCAGATTATGAAGTAAAATTTAATGGAAGTTAAAGTTTGATGCAGTACTTTAAAAGTCTACCTGGAAAGGTGCTTGATTTTTGCCCTCAGAAAAATGTATGAACCTTGATGAAAACAGCACATTTGCCCTGTGAGAAACAGTTAATATGCTGGCATGAACTAGAATGGTAACTTGCCACTATGTGAGGTCTCTTTTCTGTCTTGTTGAGGGAAATAATATCAGGTGTTTCTGTTGTAAGTCTCAAAGATTCCAAACTTGTGTGACATAAAAACTGTCAAACATGATTTGCAAAGTGCATTTATTCATACTTTTCATGTTGTCAAATGGCAGCATTCAGTACCTGCATGAAAAAATAAAAAACCAAATTGTCAAGATTTATGCACATTCTAATTATGGCAATTCTTGTAACTTCTCTGCATTTTGTTGGTATTGTTTAGTTTGCAATGTTGAAAGAAACGATGGCAAAGTCTAGCCCATTCATTAATTGTCATGAGAATAATTGACACATTGTTTCATCACTTAACTCACAGGAGATATCACTGGTGTTTTAAATGTCCTCATTTTTCAACTTAGTTCCTATTTTTCTATGTGTGCATTCCTATATTTTTATGTGTGCTAACTTGTCAATTTGTATTTAGAGGAAAGCTTATATATTTACGTATATATATATTTGCAATTACTAAATGTAATTTGAATTGCTTTTATGATGATGCCAAGAAAGTGCATATTGTGATTATGCTAAAAGTGAACATAATTTTAACATACCTTTTTTATTATTTTCATTATCTTTATGATTGCTGTCAGTTAAATCGAACAGATTTTATTTTGTTGTTGAAGTGGTTATTTTTCTCAAAAGTTTCCCATTATCCATATAAGTGAGCTTGCCTGGATTCTAACTTTTGTTTGATTGGTAAAAATTTAATTTTGTACTATCAGCAAGTGACTTATTTTCTTTACTGAATATCTTTCATTTTTATTTACTATGGTACATTCTTGCCTGGATGATTCCTTTTCCATTTAAATGTTTTATCTTCTCATTTTTCCTTTCAGCTTATCTAAAGGAAGCACAAATTCTTATGCTGATATCTTCGCCCAAAATGTTCTGTTCATTAGTTATCGTGAGACAATCAATTTAGCTTTGGTGAATAATTTTCCTTCCTTTTCCTTCTTCTCATCATCAAACCCTGAATGAGACTGGGTGATTCTCTTGATAGGCTTGCCGCCTACGTGATCCATAAACCTCAGATAAATCCCCTTTTCCATTTAAATGTTGTATCTCCTCATTATTTCTCTCAGCTTATCTTAAAGAAGCACAAATTTTTACACTGATTTCTTCGCCCAAAGCATTCTGTTTATTAGTTATCGTGGAACTATTGCTTTAGCTTTGGTGATTAATTTTCTCTGCTTTTCCTTCTTCTCATCATCAAACCCTGAATGAGGCTGGGTGATTTTTCTTGATAGGTTTGCCTTTTACTTCATCCATAAACCTCTGATAATCTTTACACTATTTTATACCTTTTTTAATCACATGTTGCAATATTTTATGATTACCATAGGTCGAATCTGAGTGATTCCTCCTGGTTGTGAGATTACCTTCACAGGCTTTGCGATTGTCACTTTAAGTTTGACTTCTTAAACTTTGCACCCACTCAACTTTTTCGGGCTACTCGTCATTGCTTAGTTGGCTTCGCAAACGTTTGTTTTGACCAGGCATGAGTCTCTTTTTTTTCGTTTTACTCGTACCTAAACACACTTTCATCGCTATTTTCAGCTCTACTTGAACTGCTGACTTTACATTAAAACTTTGCCCTTCTTGGCTAGTGCTATTCACCATCCAGATATTAATCAATGCTGATGTGTGGTCACTGGTGCGCTCGTCACTATCTATGGTTCATTTTAAGCTTCCTTCGTGTTTACGTATTTCAGTACATCTTGAATTTCGTAACTACGTAATTTACAGTTCTCTCCCCCCGGAATCGTTATGATAGTAAATGAACACGTGATACGTTTGAAGTATACATCATTCGACCCTGTATGTACTCAGCAACATGAGAATCATAACATTCCCTGGGTACTTGACCTCCTTGACAAATGATTGTGATATTCCTGTCTACATGTGCTGGCATGAATTATTTATTCATGTACCACTGTTTTGTTTTTTCCTTCGTTGTCAGATCTCTTAGGGAAAATCTAAAGTGTAATACACATGTGTGCTATAAAGTCAATTTCTTTGTTTTGTTTTTTGTTGCTGTTTCAGTTTACTGTTTATTGGTGTTAACATTATTGTGGCTCATGATTTAGCGGGATGCACTCATGATTAATCTCGACGAAAGTTCAATCGAAACTTTTTTTCTGATATTATTAAGGACTTTTTTCTCTGCTTTATCTGCGATACCAAATCTGTTGCTGTGCTGCAACGACCTGGCAACATTCTAAAGTGCTACATGTTGTCCCAGTTCGCTTTGTTTCCCTCGAAGTGGATTAGTCACAATACGTTGTTATCTTTGTAAGTTTGTCTTAATTTTGTTATTGAGTGCCTTTGTGAGGTTAATCATGAAGTCACAATGGTTGTTGCTGCGTTCGCTTTATCATGTTTCGAGAGTGGTCACATCCTGTCCTTGCTGTTGTTAGCTTATGAGTTGCAAAGCCCTCCAAGTTTGTTTGAAGTACTCAGAGCTGCTAGAACAAAAGAAACTAAGGTCATAGATAGACCTACTGTTACGTGACAGTGATGTTATTTACCGTCCCTTCCCCCTGCCTCAATTAAGTCCACTCCTACCGAACAGATTTGGCAAGCAACTTGAAAAATTTTAGGCCGTATATTTTAATTGCGATTTGTTTTTGAAGGTGAATATGATGATGATGATGATGATGATGATGATGATGATGATGATGATGATGATGATGATGATGATGATGATGATGATGATGATGATGATGATGATGATGATGATGATGATGATGATGATGATGACGATGATGATGATTATTATTATTATGTAACTTGAACCTTCACTCGCACGCAGACATTACTCATAACTGTTCTGTGAAACTTCTTGCAGAAACAACATCAGTTTAAATTTGCTCTCACGAATGGTATTAGATAACATGTTTTAGTCAGGATTTCATCATTTAACTCCCATTTAAGCAGCTCAACTTTGGATTTCGCTCAGTCGTATTGATAAATAATCAATAACAATCAATATTGGACAGACGATTTAGGGTACAACTCTCAAGACAGATCGATTCGTTCCTTAGAGTTGCGAAGATGCGTACTAGCTTGGTATAATACCCTCACATCGATTTTACACGGCTTTTCCGAAATTTGATTGGTTTCTTCTATTTGTTTTACAAAGTGCCATGATTTCAGTCTTAGAACGATACCAATAACATGTAAACGCAATGGGTTAAGTGGCAAAATAGCATGTTTTCATTAAAGTAGAGCAATAAATTTAGAGGCCATTCGTTGTAGTACGACCTAAATATACCAAGCCATAACGAAAGACAGGGTTTTGATATGCGGTTGCTTATAACTTGTCTTCTTGTTGGCCTTGGTGAAACAGGTTGATCACATTTAGTACGGGTTTGCACAATAGGCTAGTATGCCAACATAAATACATCCGTACAACCCAGACAGAGTACCAGTATATAAATGGGCTCCGACCGTGGCTCATTGGGCTCCTTTTCAATGGTTGAGGGGCTGCGGTCGTGAGCAGCGAACCTTCGTTAGGGAGGGGGTGGGGGGTGGGGGAGGGTGTTGGCAGGGCGTGCATATGATAGCATTTTGCGTTAGGCACTATCATATAAGGACACTGTACCTACTATAGAGATCGCAACAGGGTCGGTGCTTATAAGGTGTTCCTATATAGGCTAACTGGTGTCCATTCCACCGGCCGATGTGGGTCCTTTTAAAAATTCCAGAATATGCCAATGACATCCAAATTACGAATTACTTTTCCTACCACCATGCATAGTCCATGATCAATTACAGCTATGTTGGCCGCCATGCATAAGACTGTTTTTTTTTTTTAAACTTAATTCGTCTCTCGCTTTCAAAATGACTCTTTTCAATACGTAACCGTGAAAAGATGCTGGTCCTCATACAAACGTTGAAACGACATTTCTGAGTTTTTCACGACCTACGATCCATTTGTTTGTATGGTACCCTGATATGACGACTATATTATTCATTGGATCTCTGGTGGACAGATGGTACGTCTCTTATTGGCTCACTCGTTCAGACACTCCTTTCCGTTGGAGAGTAGTGGTGTTCTTAACGATTGAGGGAGCTTAATGTACTTAACGGTGACTTCATTGCAAGGAAGGCGGAGGACACCTTCTCGGACACGACTTTGTCCTGCCGTACGTACTACGTTATCTTTCTCAACTGAGAAAGAAGGTAAACCTGTTTTCTTTCTTCCCTCCGGGCAAAACCCTTGGACAAATCCTAGCTTACTTAAGGTAATAACTTCATGGTTGAAGAAAGATGAAGTTGCGCCTGAAACTTGCTCGATTGGTGTAACTTTGGTTAAAAGTGTGCGGTTTTATTTCCCTACGTTTATCTCCTAAATATGCTCAAGGTCCGGGGGGGGGGGGAGGGGGAGGGGGTGCAGTCTTTACCAAGAGAATAACATCTGTCTTCCTCAAGTGAATTGAACTAATATTCGTTTCTGGCCTAGCCTCATTTGGCTTTTATAGTATCAAAAATAATAATAATAATAATAATAATATTGCAAAGCACGGGATCACATATTCTGAAACAGAAAAAGAAAATTTCAAAAATCTTTAAAAATGATATTTCCGCCTATTGATGTAATGTTTTCTTGCGACAATATGAAGTCAAGGAGTTATAATGATGTGGACAAGGTGAGACAAGAGTGACGTTGGCAATAATTTTATTGATTCATCTTTTAATACCAAATGTTCTGTTAAACTTCTTGCACCCGAGGATGTTTAACATTACTGCTTTAAAGAAGCAACGCACCTCAAAGTTTCCATGGGATATCATGTTGAAATTAACGTTTAATACCTCCATTGACAACAACCTAATCGATCGTCAATATGGTTTATCACCTAACATTCCTTATACCTGAAAAAGCATCATTGGTAGGTATGGGTGATGGTATCTACCCATGGCAGCAATGTAATGAAATAGAGACAACCAACCACATTCTCTGGGAATGCCCAAAAGTTAAATCCGTTCCAAAGCGCACACTTTGAATAGGTTGGCACGTGAAAGCGCCTCATTCCATATTAACCTGTTTTTATTGGGGTTTCCTAGTATAACCACGCCAAAGATAGTGTTTCATAGAATTTGGTTTATTTTCTGTATTACAAAGTTCTTCATTTGGAAATCAAGATGCCTTCATATCTCCGGAAAAGACGTACAAAATGGACATGTCCTCATCTCGAATATTGTGAAGGAAATCACAGCAAGAGTAGAAGCAGACTTTCTCCGTCTTGTTCTGACTAAATTTGAGGAAAGTCAGTGGACGGTGGACAAGTCCTTTGTTATGATTATGAAAGATTCAAAACCGCATTTTTCCTTCTAATGCAATAGGTGCTTCGTAATTCACAATTTTTGAAAAGCTGAACGTATTGTTTTTGAAACAATTTATGGAAAGCGGAACTAAAAAGTATAAGCAATTTATTGGCTGCAATTAATTATTCTTTTCAGTATCATATATTTGGTATATATTGTACATTTGCGTATTGCATGTTTGTACATATTGTATATTATGTATGTTCGTGAATGTAGCACCAAATTAGTAACTACTTTTTACCAGTATTAGCTACGTTTGTATAATCGTATATGTGTATCTAATTACATATTTATTTCCCCTTTAAGGAGCTTTACATTCCCACTGTCAGGGTTTTGAAGTGGTGAACCTTCTGGGTTGCCCAAAACAAAACCAAAAACATGTGAAGGAATTTTTCGTCAGAATAATAAAATAGGCTTTGTCTTCTGCATGTGAATGGTGTGCCCATCGTAAGTTTGCTCAGCTTTTTTATCAAGGTAAAAAACCAGCGTAGTCGGATGAGCATACTCTGCTCGTGTAAGAAGCAGGAGGCATAGTACCACCCGTCCCCCCCCCCCACCGGACCCTAAAAAAATTGGACAATTTTGCAAAAAAGCGAGAAAAAAAAGGGAGGGGGAGGAGGGCGGGAAATTGGTTGATGTAGCGTTATAAATTTGTTGTGACTTGAAAATGGAAGCTAAATAGCAATTAAACGACTTTCAACTCCTTTACGAGCTTAAAATTCATCCCTTTCCCTCCCCCCCCCCCCCTAACTTATCAGTTTCCTTAACAAATCTCAAGAACTTGTAAAATCGTGGCACCCACTTATTTGTGCTCCTTTTATCAGCACCGAAAGGAAACCCCTCGCATTGCTTCGACTGATATTCTTTATGTTCATTTGAATGGCTGTGCCCACACGGAGAGACTTGCCAGCGTCGATAATACAATGCTCTCCCATATATAGGCACATGCTTTTATAAACATATTAACACAGATAACACAAATTTACACATCATGGAACATATTTAGGACTGCGTCATCAACTGAGACATCGGTTGCGCAAAATCTAGAAGTAACAAGTGAGCAGGAACTTTTTTTAATATTGCGGGTTTTTTTTAAGTATCTTCAGGGACGAAAGTAGTCGGGAATGTTTGGAAATTAGTTGATCAGGTTGTAATTTTCGCTTTATTTTTATTTTTTCGTTCTGATAAGCATTAGTAATTGAACACTGTTCATTCTTCGTTACCTGTTCACACAATGGGAAACTGATGTCATCATGTATAACCAGGTTACACCGGACATTGGTTACATGTATAATAATAACGTTTTACGTAAGTATTCCAACAATCTTCAATTTCACCTGACGTTTGGATATTTACTATTTTTTTCTTGAATTAAAGCGTTATAAAAAAATCAGGCGCGCCTCACCCTATCCATTAGCGAGTCAGGGTTTTCAATAATAATGTAAAGAAAAGGAAATTATTATAAATCACATTCGATAAATCAAACAACTAAATCACTGAAAATAGAATACGGTCAATATAATTGTAATCGCTGGTCAAAGTCATCGAACAAGGGAGTTGTTATCCCACTACACCGTAGGTGAATCGTTCATGTCACCATGGCAACCAAAAATCACATACAACCCACTTTTCTAGACTGTGAGAGCTTTTCCTACGAATTTCACCTTTTTTTTTTCCAAATAATGTTTGTAGCTTAAAGCGTCCACACTTCATCAACAGATAGATGTTCAATTAGACTTAAAGTGCAGAAAGAATTTTGCAAAATCGGATTTGCCGCCGATGAGCGGGAAGTGAGTTGAGGGGACGAGGTTCTCCAACTTCACCCTCCGCGATTTTTGATGATTGAGATGCTGAATGATAAAACATGGTGAAACGTTTTCAGTTGGAGAGACATTTTCTTGCTCTGTTTCAAATTTCAGTAGCCTATTGTCAATATTTTTTTCGACGAATCAAAGCTTTTGTATGACGAACTTTTATTTTGGGGGATGAGGGGGGGGGGGGGGGAGCGGTCACCCCTTCAACGGGGGTATTTTTTTTACAGAAGAACGAGGTGGGCAGCCTGCAGTGAAGAACACTGACTGATATATGAATATTTAAACATGAAAGAAATTGTAACATTTACGTCAGCTCTGTATACTGTTACTGGTATATTTTCTTTGCTTGCCAGCGAGAGTAAACAGTGTGAACATGCGTGGGAGTGTTTCGCATTGGTGAATGGACCCTACTACATGAGGCTTTGTAGGTGTGTGTCAACTTCCATCTTTTGTTTACATAAATGGAGGGTTTATGAGAGGGAGAATAAAGAACACAAAGCCATTGTTTCCGATGTTCACTTATTCAATAAGCAATTGTTCAAAATGCTTGACAGTGGGGGAAGTATCAAATCGAAAAGAGTGAGACTTCACCAGACTTCGGTAATCCCTTGCAGCCTTCTAACCATATGGTATTATCAAAGAATGCACTAGACTGGCTTCCATGTTTGCTATTCAAAGGACAGACAAATAAAAAAGGCTTCCTCGTTATCGATCATAGCAAAGTCAAATGCAAATTAATATTATAATAATTAATGTAGTCGTAATTAAACAAAATTCAATGTTGATTAAACTTTAATTCTGATAAATATTTAACGAGGATATATTGGACCACAGTGACCAGATGGCACAGTGTGTATATTGCGAACTGTTTTGATCAAAGGGAAAAGAATGCAAGACGTAAAAATGGTAAACTGAGACAAATTTAGCCAGTCACTTTTCCGCCACCACAAAAAAAAAAAAAGTTTCTTTCCGTCTTTGGATGGTTTTAACTTATTTTAGTTCATTTTGCGTTCTTTTAATGTTGACAGCGACATCATTTAATCTTTGTTCTCCCAAAATGGCCTTTCATTTGTCATTATTCTTCTTCCAAATTATCATGATTCATGACCTAAAGATTTGCTTATATTTAAGTTATTTAGTACATTTCAGGTCCTTTGTATATCTTTCATCATATTTCTAAAATACAGTCGTTACTATCACATATACTTTATCCTCTTTTAAACCAGCTGTAGGTCTATTTTTACCGTCGGCATGTACGAACCCATGTGCGTCGTCGTCGTCCTGTGACTGTGTGAATCCCTCGAAAGTTCCTAAGACTGAAATTTTCACTTACTTTCAAATACGCCCTGACGGTGCACTACGGATTTGAGTCTTAGACATTCTATAGACATTCTATCCCAGATCTGGCAGATATTTCCTCCCTAGTTCTGTTGGTCTCTCACGTCATTTGTTTTGGATGTATAAACTCGCACACCATATCGAGGGCGCTACTTTCGTATGAATTCTTCACTGAGAAGTGGGAGAAACCCTCCCACAATGGGTAAAACTAGTGCATCTACCCTCCCACCCCATCAGAGAAAAAGATCACTGGATGTACCCCTGCATGTTAATTTTACCTTATTAGAATGGTCTTTCTCAGCTTGTATCAGTATCTGTATGTTTGTGGGCCTGTATGTACGTGTGTGTGTTAGATGTCACCGGAGTCACAAATAATTGGCCAGTTTGACATTGTTGGCTCAATTTCTTTCCCTTCGTACAACGAGGCTAAACCCATACCTTCAATCTACTTTGCTGGTTTCAGACCCATTCTTTTACAGAAACGAAACCTGAAAAATACAGAACCGAGGTCGACCATACAGGGCGAGTTCCTTCATGGAGATAAAACTCCAGGTGGAGTGATCAAAGAAAAAACTAATCTACTTCAACAAATCACTTGTGTGATACAATCACACGCAAGAAGCACTATTATTCGCCTCTTCAGCCTGCCTCAGTACGGTACCAGCAAGTTATCGGCATCCGCCCGCTGTTGAGAGTCAATAAATACACATAGTAAAAGTTTAAACATACATGTATAGACAAACGGACTGCATGAGAACAATAACATATGTGTAGAGACGACACACGTCGTCTGCCATATGAGATCAGTTTAACCGAGGTAGTGCATACTGTAGCTGCCGAGTAAAATACAACGGACGGTCTTTCGGCTGTGAAAATTAGCTGTAGATGATTTGATTTATCTTCTCCTCGGAAAATTGAGAATGTAATGGAATGTTACATCATGAATGAGATAACATCATATTTCAAAATAAAAAAAAAAAAACAACGAAAATTTACCGATCTCTTGATCATTTTTCACTGATATCAAACCGAAATATTTCTTTTTTTGTATTTGAACTAGAGGCCGGCTGTAACTACTAGATGTCATTTAGCCTTTGTAACTTGATGTGGTAAATATCCTGGCCTACAGTAAGTGGATACTCAAAACACGTCAAACAACATGTAGGCCACAGAATCATTAAGAATTTATGTCAAAATACATCACATTCTCGAATGAGACAAAAACAAGGCATGAGATATCATCAGGAAACTTAATAAGTTTTACTTTCACTTTTTTGTCCATTTTCGTCTTTGTTTCTTTTCTTTTTTTTTGTAGCTGTTTTGTCAAGCCCGCCCACTGTGACCCTTCAGACTCAGTGATGGATATATCCCTCTGACAGCGACGATGCCTGTTAAGGTATCGAACGTATTCGACGATGGCTTCGAGTGGATATCCTCCGACGAAGAGTACGAGGACGATGTACCTCCTAACAAGACATCGCCTCCGCTGAATATAGAGCCTATCGTCTTTACGTTCTTTATTTCCTATAGCATCCTGGGAGTCATCCGAGCGGAATACGTCGTCAACAAGATAGCCGCCGATCACGGGGATATCTACGAGGGAAAGTCCGATATCATCGGGATATTCGAGGAGGAGGTTTGTCGAACCAACGCATCCCTGACGACCGAGTTGCATAACCACGTCCAAATACGGACGGCTTACTGGTTGCTAGGGTTAAATGTCGCGGAAATGCTACCAGCGTTGATTGTGGCACCGATCATTAACCAATGGGGTAAACTGTGCGGAATGAGAGCCGCCCTCATCATACCCAACATCGGGTATCTTCTGAGTTCGTTGACGTGGTTGGCCGCTGTTTACAACAATGCCGCACTCTATTACTTAATCATTGGCCAGGTTTTGCAAGGAACATTGGGTGGTTTTCCCGCCTTGATGTCACTGTGTAATTCATTCTTGGCTGAAAACAGAGCCCAAGTCGACAGAACGATAAGGTTGATCCTTCTAGGGGTAGTATCTGAGATTGGGGCTGGACTTACCCAAGTCGGCTTAGGCTACTGGATATCAAACACCACGTTTCTACCTCCGTACTGGTGTGTATTTGGTGCCATGATCTTCAACATCCTTTACATATTCTTCATTCTCGGCGACGAAGACGAAGAAGAAGAGAAAGTTCAGGGCAGCACACCCAGATTCGACAATAAGGAAAGCATATTAAATTTTCTCTCATATTCTGATAGACTACGCAGGAAGAGGTCGCTCTTAATATTGGTGATATTGCTTGTGCATATGATGGTCCTCTACGCATCGTTGAACGTGGTTGTCATCCATGCATTTAGTCCGCCTCTATGTTGGACTTCCATACGATCTGGACTCTTTGTTGGTTTTACATTAATCTGTGGATCTTTAGGTAAGGTATGAATTAGTATATGTCACACACCTAATTACAGTGTGTGCACATCCGCGAGAAATAAGAGTCTGAAGATGCTATTCTCTTTGCCTAAATTTCTGTTTTTTTTTTTTTGTTTTGTTTAAGAGCTTTGTTTAATTTCTTTTAACATTGCAGCGCGACCCTGCACTAACAGGCATGCGCAATATATAGTATGAAATGAAACTTAAATAATAGCTTCTTAACGATGCAACATTTGTTTCAAGTAACTCCGCTTAATGTGTCGGTAAAAGAATGATTCAAATTTAAATTTTTAATGATGACGGATTTAGTGGTCCTCATCTTTTGTATACATGCCTTTTTTTTTCCCGGCAGGTACTATATTTGGAAGCCGATTCTTTTTGCTGATCTTCGATGAGCTCGGCGTAGCTCAGATTGGGATTTGGTCTTTTATTGGAAGTCTCTGCTTGGTCGCATTTGGACGAAACTCTCTCGTAGTTTATATTGGTAAGGTGTCGCTACGACGTGCTAGTTTTAGATGACCCCGTGTGAATTTGTTGATTGATTAAATAAATGATTTAGTTCTAAATGGCTGATTGTTTTATTCCCAATAAGATAATAAGATACTCGTGTCGATTATGACACTTTTTACGGATTTGGTTTGATTTTATTACATACTTTCCATTTTCATGCAGAGAAAAAAAACATGACATGTTTAATAAGTGGTAATGACATAAATGTATCACACACATGACACACAAGTAAATATAAAATGTGTGCTCAGTCCAATATATAGAAATGAAATCAGTGACAGAAATGGTCATTGCTGCAATTCTATTTATTTTTAGATATCTACGTTGGTCATGTTAATATGGATAAAATCATTGTGCCCACTCACGCCCGAGAGAATGGGCTCACAAAATTTCTTTCTTTCAAAACTTGAACAAGTTTGTAATTGATGTACTTATGTTAAACATTAGCAAGAAATCTGTCTTTACAAGGATATTTTAGAACAAAATTTATTTTTGATATGTTAAGGAGGGACAATTCTAAGCATACAGGTGAAATTTAATATAACTCTGGAATACTTATACCGTATCCTGCATGAACAATGGAATTTTGAAAACTTTGTATGCCTTAGGGGCAAGATAGTATACCTAATCAATCCAAAGTCAAAAGAGTAGGATGAAAAATAAAGAAACAAAAAACAGTAGCCATCAATGAAAATCAATGACATCACAACTGCTTGCTTCAAGTTCACTTTATGTGAAAAATGTATCAAATTCAATGGATATTGTCTCGAGAACCGAACATGGGATATGAATGAAAATTCCACGAGAATATTTGCAGTATGTTTCCCTTTAACATATCAAACATAAATTTGGTTCTGAACAATTCTATTCAATTTCATTCGGCATGGTCTACCTGCGTAGAAGAAAGCTTTGACGTTACTCTACTTAAGTGAGTCGAAAAAATAAGTAAATGAAATAGAATTACAAAAATTGACAGCTCAAAATGGTCAATGAGATGGGAAGCTAATCGGAACTAAGTTCATACATAAACAAATATGGAAACGAAAACGTCTGCATAAGAACAAACTCTGTACAAAACACTATAAGTCACAGGTACCACCCTCGCCCCTCTTACAGTAAGACGGGGGTTGTAAGTGTCTAAAATACTATAGAAATAAAAATATTATTGATAAGCCCACTATGAATTAATGAAGACATTTTCCTCAAGGCGGGAACCGGCTGTAGAAACGTAAGCATAAGCGAGTAGATACCCTTGCTCCTACCGGCCATCATTGCGAGAGTAACAATCTTTGATGAGCTGAATTAACATTCTTTGTTCTCCTTAGCAACGTTGGCTGGCTGTTTCCGGTTTTTGATTTCACCAGCTTTGAGAAATCTCTTAGCGCGGGTAGTTGATCTTGATGAGCAAAGTAAGTAAAGACAATAATTTCATACTTTTATACTTTTGTAAACAGAACGGAATGATGGAAAACAAAACAAACAGGCAAACTAGAACTCACTGTTACCACTTTAAAGAGAGAAATACAGCTTCCTTTCTATATCCTTTCAAAATTACTATTTTTTGAAAAGCTACAACACATACGTAATTATTACTTAGGCTTATCAAATACTGAAGCACGCATATTTGACTAACAGAATGTAGGACCCAAACAATGGCAGATTCCGCAGATGTTTGTGCGTGTGTCGTCGAAATAAAATAAATTATTTTATGCAATCTGTTGCGAAATAGGATCTTTAAAGGGGGGGGGGGAGCTGTATGTCTGGTTGCATCTTAGCAGGTCTTATTGATAATAGCGGAGTGTGACTAGGTTGCTTGGTTACCCTTTAAGGTGCTCCTTTACTTTTTCTAAGAACACATCATGTCCACGCTTTCTTTCCTTTCAGTTGTTGTATTCCGGATGGCAAGTATGGCTGAAACATGCGGGATGTTGCTAGGGCCGACGTTGTTCAACCTTATTTATGCCACTACTGTTGCATATTCATCAAGCGTCACTTTTGTCTCAATGGCTGTAGTTTACGTACTTTTGTCGCTTATCATACTGTAAGTATTGAATATTCATGTAAAAATACATTCATTTAGGTTAAGTGCAGAAGCTAACCACTTCAATGAAGATTCCTTAAAACATAATGTGATACAGAAGTGTTTGGACGAGAACGTAATTCAGGTTTCATTCCTAATTGAGAGACTATCCTCTATTCATTGGTATTATGAACGGAAGGATAAACGGCAAAATCATAGAAATTGCTGCAATATTTCTAAAGAACAACAACAATTAAATGGGGGGGGGGGGGGGGGGTGGCGGTTATAGGGGTTAGATGAAAGAGGGCTTTTGTTCATGGATAGAATTTTGAACTTGGAGTAACCTATAGTTGGCACTTTTCCTATACTTACGTCTCTGACAGGTTTGGTGTTCATCATGGGCCCCATATGTCTGTCTATGTATGTCTGTCGATATGGGGTCCATACGGGGCCCATATTGGAGTGTTACCTGGGAATTACGGCCTTCGTTATATCTCCACAGATATTTTCAAATCTCAATGAGGGCGAATATCAAGGAAAATCCGAAGCTGAAGGCCAACGCCTCAAATGAAGAAGCCACGAAAAATTTGATACGGAGAAACGAAGCAGTTACCAGAAACAAATGAAGGGTTAAAGATCTGAGAACAGACCTGGAAATATGGATCTAATTCAAAACACATTCCATCGGCTCCGGTCTGACACGACCTCTCCTGAATAATTTTAAAGTATTGCCTGATTGACAGCAATATATTTAACGTATAGGCCTACGTCGTGAACTAAGCGACTTCGTATAAGTGAGTTCGTTCATAACATTTGACTAACTGAGTGGAGCTCATTTTAATGCTTCGAATATTTTCTATAACGGAAAGTGTTTATAAACATCGTCAAATTCTACGAACAGGATGTATCTAAACAATGTCGCCCACACAGGATCAAACTGCGATGTTTTAAGGAGGTCTATATTCATGATCAATCGTTATCGAGTATTGCTTCCATTTAACTGGTAGATGGATAGAAAATAACATTTCGCAAAAATGTAAACATGACTTCACTTCGTTTAAAGGAAATTTTTGTAGGAACGCATAGAAAAAATTTAAAACCAACTACATGCTTCTTGTGGGCATTAGTACGACAGCCAAGGTAAAATAATATAAGGATTAACAATTACGACTTAGTTGAGCTGCAGTGAGATTCTACGATCAGCTAAAGTAGGCAACAATGAAGAGATTACGGTTTTAGGATGGAATAACATGTTGATATTTTATCTAGGCAACACTGCATTTGAATGACTTAAACAAAAGGATGTAACATTTTCTTTTTGTAGAGAAGAATAATTGCCTTTACATGTTTGATTTTATCATCCATTGTTGGTTCGATTGAGAACGCTTCTCAACTTTCTTGTGCCTTGTTCTATAAAACATACTATTAAGCAGTAATAGAGCTACTTACTCTTTTATTGTTTGCTCTTTGTTGCGTTTCCATGTTTTTTTTTTTTTTTTGAGAAATAATTACTGTATCTCAATTACTCAAATCGAAAGTCAAGGAAAGTATTACAGGGGAATTGTCCTGGAACCAATACATGGAAGGAGAATCTATTTTAGTCACAAAGACCACGGAATGTCCGTTCTGTGACAAACAGCTAGAGTCTAATTTACAAAGAATTGGTCGTTCATTAAATGAAGAGACAATTGTTTCCGTGATTACAGGCATTTGGAGGGGATCAACTACGCAACTGCGATCTCCCGACTAAGTCTGTTTGAATAAGTCTTCAAATTCTTTAAGTTTCGTCAATATCGCTGCTAAACAAATCAAATTATTGGACGGATTGCCTTAAACCTAGATAAAGTCTTTACAAATAATGGTCAAACCTCGTCTGGGTTGTGGATGGGATGAAATGTCTGTTATTTGTACCCAGAGGCAATAATTCTACTTTATACACAAAAAGTGAAGCATGTCTAAAAAAATAAATTTTCAAGTCATGAAGGTGATGTGCATTAAACTATAAGCAACCTTCAATCAACCTATAGACACATACGCAATCATAAAACTAAAACAAATTCTCTGTCAACATACATATTGGTGAATGGCGTGGCCACATGCACGAGATATTGCGAGCAATCCTCCCGCTTCAGTTCATTTGGTAGAACCAAAGTATTTTATGTTGATATATAACTTACATGTCTTGAGAAGAACCAGTTCCTACTTGGGAGACATTTATTCTGACGAATTTTCTGGTTACGAGTCGGATACGTGCCAGCTAATGGTGGCGTTTCGCTTAGAAGGTCTCCTCAGACTTCTCACTACAGAAACTTTGTTGAAAAACGCCCTAAGATAAATGTGACCTTTACTAACAAATTCCACCTGAGGAAGGTAGGCTTATCAATATTCTGTTGAATAATGTTATGAAGTTTTCAATTCATTTATTTATGTCTAATCATTTTGAACGACCAAAGAGGAGTGAGTGTGGAATCACAGAAGCCAAAGTTAATTCCAATATGCTAAAACGTAAGATAGGCCTATAGAAATTCTGCAATGCGCGATGCTGGATACGTGACCAAAATGAGGTGTAATTTAGAAACTAAAAGGACACAATCCCTATTCCCACCAAAGGCATTGGCATGAAATAAAGTGAACTTTAAAAATGACACGCAAACTCGTCATAAAAGTTACAAGTCCTGTCCTGTCTGAAAATCCTGTCTGAAAATTACAGCAGAATTTCACAAAATAGAAATCAGGCAATTGATTTGGACCGGCAGCTACTGTAATACCTGACCGCCCTATTGGATGGAAATATAAATGCAACGGGAATTTAAAACTGAGACCTTGCAAGGAAGGTCAGGATGAAGACCGTGACTCATCGCCTCTGGTAGTTTTAATTCTGCCAACCAATTACCATCCAGTGCCTCCTACACAGGCACCTCTCCTGATCAAACACAATCCTTTAACCAAACGCTACATGCATATCCTGCGAGCGTCCAAGTACCACATGTGTAACCGTAATACTCACCATGTATACTGCATAATATGGGCTTCTCTGCATTTTGCGAATTTGCTGCCAGCTGAACTAGAACCAACTGAGAATTTTACTTACCCGTAACTAAAATGTAGCTGATAGGGTGATGGGTGACTGTCTTTATAATCACAATTTGTCTTCATTGATACAATAACATGTTTCAATTCTCATCCATAAATAAGTAATAAAGATCAGAAAAACAAAGGGTGAGCTTAAGAACACATTCTTCAGATGATAAGACAGACTTTTCGTAGTTCGATATAATTTCCTACAACTCAGTGAGCTTATGAAAGCCACCATTATTTTGAATAATGTGATTATGTTTACTAATGAGAGTAAAATTATTTTTTATTTGTTAGTTTCTGCAAATGAAAGGATCCGACTATAGTAAATGTCTGAAATGATAAAATCACAGCTGGAGAAAAAAATCTCTTTTGATGCATGAAATTCGTAACCTATCTACAGTAAGATTTCTGGGGTACACGTTTAGCAGTAAAAAATATTTATTCTATTGGCAGCTGTTATAGCTCAGTGGATGTGATGCAATTTGGAAGTAAAGCAAATTAACCGAATATTATAAGCACATGTGTTTGATTACAGTTCGCAACAGGCTGTTAAATGTTAAGTTTTTAATGTGTTTTCACGTCAATACATGTGGATCTGATGAAGTTACAAACGATTTCATTCACGTTTTTTCCCTCCTTTCTTAATATCAAATGACATTTTGGTCTTATTTATTCTTATCAACCAGAGTGAGATTTTGAATAAAATGATGTGTGGTATCACAGACAAGAACAATATCCACCTTTTAGTTGCTCCTGACAATTGACAATATTTGTCTGTTACTTTGCAAATGAAAGAGATTGACACAGTTTACTAATCGCTTCTACATCTTACATCTCATCCAGTTATGATTTATTGTTTTAGGGTTGATAGTATGTGAGGAATCTGGCTCGCTCGTGTGTCACTTATTGAAAGTGGCAATCCATCATCCCGTATTAACCTGGACACTTTAAAATTAAATGCCATATCAAAAATGATAATCTCATGTTAATATTAGCATACAGGGAGGGCTGTAAAAAAGAAACTTTCATTGCTGTTATTTAATAGCAAGATTAGTTGTTACTGTTCAAAATAAGACTGAGTTATGACTGCTTACGTATAAGAGTCCGCTGTTCAGTGGAGAGATGAAGTAATGACGTCATACTTCAAGTAGTTGTTTAGCATGAACTTGCACTGACGTCATATACCATGTTGGGTTTTGTTTTGTCTAGTAGACTAACGTCATGACATTACTTTTTGTCTAACTACCAACGAATGTTCATATTAAGACACGACTATATAAATTTAATGAGTTCAGTTACTCAATTACATGTCGATGTATACCCATACGGTGCATTTTGAGACAACTCATTGGATATGTAGGGTGCAATAATATGTATTCAGCCCTCCAACTTCCATAACGTGATGTCATGTATTTTGACGAGTCTCTGACCTTCCCTAATGTCTCTGACCACTTCCTGACCTTATCAGGTATATCAGGTATGATAAACATGTCTCGAGACACAAACGTGAAACCCTATAAATGAAACTCTGCATGGATTTGGAGACATCAGCCACTATGTTACAACTTATTCGTTTTGAGTAAAAAGGAAGAAGAAATGATAACGAAAAGGGAAACAAGGATCCAAGAGCAGCATTCGTTTTGCATTCTTGCCCACACAAAACCTTCTTATCATGTTGATTAAACTCATTTATCAATGAAAAGTTTTGTATTTCCAACAAGGTGTGGAGTTGAGAAATTAAAGCTGTAAACCAGGTTTGAAACAGACATGACTATTTTTATATTAAATGGCTTTCCATTTCCACTGTAATTTCCTTGTCCTCTTCTCAACTTGTTGTTGTGATTCTGGACAAACATAAACCAATTTAGACCACCGCTATTAGGCTTAGCAGTTCCAGCTGCATATATGGTACTTCGTGATAGAACTGCATATTAATCAAAACTCTAACGTGATCGGTCGGAATTGCTTACAAAATGCCTTACGGTATCAATCATGTCCCGGCAGGTAGTTTACTCTCTTCACTTCAGCTGCACATACTTCCCAAAACTGTCCTGGCAAGTAAAAAGATTCCTACTAATCTCCCATGCCAAGTACATATACTATACTTCTTTAGTATCAATGAATTGATTTGTAAAACTAAAACTCTCAAATCGTATTTTGTTTGCTATTTTTCTACTTTTATTTTCTCTCTACAATTCTCCCCACCCCCACTCATCCCGACCTACTTCTCTTTGGGTCTCTCTCCTTATCTCTTCAACTTGCCCTCTCTCCGCCCCACTTGTCTCTTCCTCTACCCCCCCCCCTTCACTGCCAATCTTATTAATGCCTTCATCTCCCCCCCCCCCCCATAACGTCATTCCTAGTCAACTATACTCTTGACCTAATCTTTCCTCTCCTCATTCAGTACCACTTACCTATTCATTTTGTTCTCCTTCCTCTTGGCCTTGGAACTCAGTCCCACCTGTATCTGTCCAAATTTTAAGTCACTCATTGCACCCCTGTTCACCCCATCCACATATCTATCTCCATCATCCACCATTTTCTCTCCACGTCAATCTTTACGTGTCCTCAACATCATTCTCAGTCAAATCAGCTTACTGATTATTCCACTGTTGCTTCTTTTGAACGTGTATTAATATAATCGGGTTTGTGGTAATGTGTGTACCTGATCTATCACTTGTTTTTTTTTTTTTTTTTGAAACGAAGCTTGTTTAAGTGTTCAATGACTATAAATCACAACTGTATCTCATCAAATTAGATTTATAACGTGCTTTGTGTATGTAGAATGTGGTTCATCTTCCTAAGACAACGCTATGAGCTTTGTCCTTCTTCAAGTTCTGTCAGGAACAAACTTGGATATGTCAGTAGTCTCTCTTTTGATGAGAGATGAACATCTAATCCAGACGGTGGTTTCGTAAGGAGAGGATTTTGGGAAAAAAGCCGTCATAATAGATGACGTTTGTTGGCAATGTTGCATAAAGTTGATTGATACCATCTTGACAAGACATGCAGTAAGCGGCAGAAAAAAAAAAAAAAAACAATAGTTTACAGAATAGCCCGTGACTGCATGTTGGAATTTTAAAAGCAAGGAGATGACTGTTAAACACTATTCTGTCTCCACGTATGGAAGATTTGTATCAACTTTTTGTGAAGTAACCTGATGCTACATCAAAAATGCATTTCCGAGTTACATTCTACTTTGTGACTTGTTTGAGTCTGGTTGCATATGGAATGACATGTCCTTTGGGATGCGCGTGCAACGGTTTCATATCACTGGAAACGATATGTGACGGAAGCGCTTTCAATTTTACATCCTTTCCTATCTTATCGAATCCGGACTTACAATTCTTACTGAAGGTGCATCACACGAATATACCACCGCTGCAAAATGGTACGTTGACGTTGCCAAGCATGCCACAACTTAAAGATTTGAGATTTGTGTTCAATGGTATCCGTCTATGCAATGATTTCATGTTTAACCTGACTGGTAATCTGACCCGTTTGGCACTCCACGACAACAAACTTAGCGACGTTCCTTCACTTGCTATCCGAATATTGAAAGAATTAACTTATCTCGACCTTAGTAACAATCTTATAAAAAACATCGAAAATTACGCGTTTTTTGGATGTGATAAACTACGAATTATTATGCTGAAAGGTAATCTGATCACTCAAGTGAAACCCTATCTTGCTCAAGGGTTGCCTTTCCTAGAGATTCTCAATGTTGACAACAATTCAATAAGCACCTTCCCGAATTTCACTTCCGTCACTGAAATTAAAGTTGAAAGACTTTATTTTAGTTTCAATAGAATATCAAAGTTAAGCATTGATCCCCTGGTGAGATTTACATCTTGTGTTACTCTTGTATTGCGTGGTAATAGTATCGCTTACTTAAAGGATCACGAGTTACACGGTTTCCAATCACTCAACTTTCTATCTGTAACTCAAAACGTGATCTCTTCCATTGGAGGGTATCTTTTTGGCACTGAGTCTCATCTTGGCCTTCGATATCTCTTGTTAAATCAAAACAACTTGTCTGCGATACCCACTTTGTTGATGAGACAATTACCGAACCTCCAATTTGTCAATTTTATGACGAATAAAATATCAATCGTACCCAGTTTTGCTTTTATGAACAATTCTAAGCTCAACACAATTTCCTTGACGGAGAATAGGATTCACTTCTGCGGTTCTTTTGCTTTGATGGGGTTAAGCAACCTGGAGAGACTAACTCTCTCTTCTAATATGCTAACGCGTCTCCCTCCTGAGTTCATGCGAGTGGTTGGTCATGAGTTTTCCTTGGATCTACGATCAAATCCTTGGTCATGTGACTGCGAAATCAGTTCAGTGTATCATTGGATTCATCAAGCCACCACATATTTCAATCCTGAGGTAACATGTGACACTCCAATTGAGTTGAAAGGTGTACGATTATTAGAGTTTCAGAGAACAGAGGACTTTTGTTTACTCGGAGATGAAGACATATCGACAACAACAGTTCATGAAAATGTGAGCGCACAGAGGTCGAACGGCCTTCTACATCCTCTACCAAACCCCGATTACATGAAATTTATTTACGTTGGAACTACGTGTTTCTTCTTAATAATTCTTTCATTCGTCATAACAATGTATCGAAATCTCAAATAATCCATAGAGATGATCAGCTTGATATATATGCATCGGCCTAATGTAGGTTGCCTCCTTGATCCCAATAAAGGATACCATTATAGTCTCTCTTTCGAGATCAAGTGACGTGCACCTAGAAAGGGAGCTTGCTTCATTCAGAAGTTGCGCAATGAATGCGTGAGTGATAATTCTTTGGACTTACGTATAGATATCTACTGTCGCTTATGAAAACTGGCGTCAAAATTTGTTGAAAAAAAAAAAAAACATGATGCAGAGTGTTGCACAGTATCAGCACACTCCGATATATATACATAGGCCCATATATTCGTATGCCGTTGGATGTAAGTTACTTCCGTGTTACTTAGTTTGGAAAGTAAAAAACGGGAAATGCCGTTGGGGGTAAAAAGGAGGTAACTTACGAGTATAGTAGTTGCGTCGTGTTCGATTCCCTGAAGAGGTGAGTAGCGATGCGTTATGTTGTGCATTGTGTTGCAATTGTGTGTGTAGATACAGTATTGATGATCACATGTTCATATTTATCTGTCTACGTTGATGCCACTGGGGCTTAGAGTTTTTAGCTTTTCTATCCACAGAGCTTCTAGGCGTAGGATTGTCTTATGTGACTTTTCTTGGATCAGTTCAATGCCTGTAAGGCCTGTAAGGTAAACGTCTATAGAGTGCAATGGGAAATTAAAATGTGTAGTTTATGGTAGCTGTTTGGCTTTAGTTTATTAAAGGTGATTATTTCTGACTTTGTGTTGCTAAATCTTGTGTAAAGTGTGGTTTCTGTTTTGCCGACTTATTGTTTATTGCAAGCTGTGCAGGTAATAAGATAAGTTTATCCATTTAGATTTGCAGTTAGTATGCGATGTTATGGGAAAAGTCTGTCCCGTTGTGGTGCTGGTAAATTTGTCTGTGTGATTGCCTATTTGTGTAGCATGCAGCATTTTGACTTGCAGGCAAAAAAGCCGCTTTGTGTGGTATGTGTGTCTTGTGCGTCATTGGCTGAGGGGTCACAATACTCTGTAAGTGAACCAAGACTATGTAACAAAGGCACATTATATGATTCCCCCCGTAACGTAACAAATATGCCTATTTTGCTTATGTTTATTATGATCCAGTATTGTAAAACAAAACTTTGTTGGATGGTAAATGTATGATAGATATTTGATAAAAATCGTGGCCATATTCGACGTTCGTAATGACTAAATCGGTTAGTCCCCCCAGCTTCATGTCATATGCACATTAAGTTATAAAACATTATCTCGTGCTTCTCTCCTGTGTCGTATTTTCATGAGTTTATGTCATCAGTAAAACATACAATAAAATACTGCCGAGGTGATTGCACATGACTACCACAAATTGTGATAATTGACAGGTGTAACATATGTTAACGGATGGCTCGCCAAACGGTGGTGGCGCATTTTGATTATCTGTATGGAGTATTTACGGAGCTCAAGCACTGTGGTACAACTCCAGTTACCTTCAGCGTTTCCATCTCTGGCAAAAGGGACGGACGGAATCCCCTTGAATCTTAATACATGATGCCATGATAATACAGGCGCTAATTAACACCTCTATCTGATAATGAAGAAGCCGATTCTGTGGCCTACTACAGATAATGCTTAATCTTTGTAATCCTTTTTAGACAAAAACATTATCACAAAGAAACACCATTAAGCTGAGCTACAGCTGCAAAAAAAAAAAAAATAAATAAATAAATCGGCATCTAAAATCACAATACTAACTTGCTTGCTAAATAAAACGACATTCCCCAGACCAGGCTACCTCACCATGGAAGACGCTGCGGTTGATATGAAGACACCCACAGGAACTATACGTGGGCCCCTCAAGTGTTTGTCAGTGGGGTCTATAAAAAAGACCCATAATATCTTTAACAACAAGGCCCTATTAGCTGTAGAACTATCACTCACAAAGACCGTGCTAACCACAAACTGAGACCCATGAAACTAAGACCCTACTAACCATAAACAAAGATCTGTAAAAGCTGTAAAACTAAGACCTATGAAACTAAGACCTATAAATCTAACGACCCTACTTGCTGTAAAACTAATCAGCTCTCTACTCTCTACCCTATAGTAACAAAATGAATTTATTAGCTTCTGTAACACAACACCAGTCATGAGACAATATATATGGGTTACCGAAGGGGAGATCGGTATTGAGTACCCTATAGAGCCTACCAAAGTCAGCAAGATTGAATGTCCAAAAGACCGAAAATTGGCCAGACCGTAAGTAACTTTCCGTACTGATGTCCGTGCTGGACATTTCTTGAACTATGCTGTGGGACATTCATTCCAACTGATGCAAACTCGATGTAAGCCTATGGATCTCCTTTTTTTTCCTGACGTATATGAGACACAAACGTTAACTCATTGGACTTTCAAAATGAACTTTTGAAAATTTCAAGATCTCATTTTATCATGTTGATGTCCGATAAGTTTACGATAAGTTCAGATGGGTGTAACACAAGTTTAGCAATGTCCCATGCGGTCAGCCCCCTCAAAAAAGTTATAAATTAAGAAAAAAATGTCCTGTAAAATTAAACCGTCATAGCTTTCGTGCAACCCTTACACAAGGCTCCCGCTGACACCAATTCAGTTTCGGCCTCGAGGACCTTATGTCTCGAGAAGCTTATTTCATATTCGGTCTCGTGAACCTTCGTTCTTGTGAACCTTATTTCGTTTTCGGTCTTACGGACCTGATAGGTCTCGGGAACTTATTGAGGGTACAATCGCACACCTCAAATCAGTTTCAGTTTAGCTCATATTCTTTTGTGTAATTTCGGTTTCGCGGGAGCATAGGCGGTCAGCGGGAAATCACTTTGTGTACGTTTTGTACGTTTGTACCGAAAATGTATCTTCACACGATAACACCGTATTATGCAAATTTGTAGTCCATTTCAGCAAGATGTACGTAGGTACATAGGCATATATACCCGTATATCATAAGTGGACTGGCCGTTGTGGGCGATTTGGCGATCTCCAATGAACGAGTCTCTTGGTAAATGGCTGCATCACGCCAGAGACTAACAAAAGACGAGGGAAGAGGGGAAGAACAGAAATGACTAGAAAGAGAGAAAACTCCAATTAATGGAATTGAACAAAGAATATGATTGGAGCTTAAAAGATAGAGAGAATGAGAAGGAACACGTGCTCTGTTTCGTATAATGTCGATATAATCTGCACTGGTAGTGAATGTGCTCTGTGGGCCCATACCTCGCTAAAAGTATGCCCTGTCTCATCGATGACCCCTACTACTGTAAACAAATCTGTAGATTTGAAGGATAAAAAAATACACAAAGTCAACGAGACAACTAAGTCCTGACAATTTGTTTTGAAAACTGACGGCACTTTTTCCATTTCCTCTAGTTGTATTCTTTTTTTTTTTTTTTGGTTCTGTTATTCTGCATCATACTGTAGACCTTTTTCTCTTTTACAATATTTTTTCGACCTTTGGGCCAAAGTTCAGATGATAGAAACCAAGATGTTGGAAAATAATGTTTCGGTTTGACGGTCGGGCATGTGGTGAGAAGTGACGGTGCATAACCTAGCTGCCATTGAGATTTTTTTGGAATCTACAGCCTGTTTCAGTCTCATGGACCCTGCTCACCGCAACAACAATTGGACAGGTCTACGTGAAAAGTAAAATAAATATTATAAGACACAGAAGATATGAAACGCTACCTCGATTGAATCTTTATTAAATGGCATTACCAAATTGTTGAGAAGGTAAGCGAACTTGCGGATTACTCCTTGTGAGGAAGGAATAGTCAGTCAAATGAAGACAGGTAAGCTCACATACAAAATTGTCAATTGTAGCCAAACTAATTACAATGCAACACAACCATTTCTCTCAAATTGAGGAACAGAACACGTGTACCAGTTTTTAATGATGATATTGACAAGTGACCATGTATGATCATCTATCTGTATTAGAAAACCATTTTCACCGTTTGATCCCAAACCTAATGCACCAAGAAAAAAGAAAAACTTTAGTTAACATTTGTATTCAAATGCCAATTACCAAAAAAAAAAAAAAATGTCACTTTCAAAATCATAAATTAAATCTGATGTATCACAAATATCATTTCTCCTGATCTGGCAACGATTTTTGTCAAAATTTCCTGATGTGCTATACACGCCAGCGGATGGCTTCGCTCCTCGTAGTCATTCCAAATAACCATGATTCTAATTTTGTCTAATTTAAGATAAGATTCTCATGAACCTGTTAGGTTGATAACTGACTTGCAAAGTGCCTGTAATGTTGATGCGGTCTGACAAGTGTATTTATCAGAATATTTCTGTCGTGCAACGAGCTCAACAAGTGATGTCGCTTCTCTCAGATAGTGTTAAAAGGCCATCTGTATGTCGCGACCGATCGTGGTAAACTAGCTACCCCACTATCGTTTATGCACTAGATACAGATTTCAACAACTTTTTACAATACTCTGATACCTGCTACGGAGGTCCAGTTAGTGAAGTTAAAAATGTTGTGCCCGCAGACTGAAATGGCGTCCAGCAGTAACGGACGCAGTATTGGCTACCTCGGTGCAGAAGCAGCAGGTTGCTCTAGATATTCCAGTACTGGTGGGGTGTAATCGTGAAAAACAGGAACTACCTTGCCTGTACATCGGATTTTATACAATGAGCACTCTGAGCAATGTGACGGTACCTAACGACGGTCCCAAGCTTCTGCGATGGATTGTGTCTTGCTCTGACCACAGAATATTCCCTCCCTCCCCCGGTCCCCATATATTATAACACTAACTGACCGTTATAACACTAACGGACCATTTCCAACTCCTTTAAAGATAAGCCTAATAACTAAGAAACTGAGTTGAGCAGAACGTGGAAATACGACCAAATTTCCATCCATTGTGGGCACCGAAGACGTTTTATAGGTCTTAGTATTATAGCTAGTAAGGTCTTAGTTTTATTGGTCTGAGTGTTACAGTTAGTAGTGTCTTAAACTTATAGGTCTTAGTTTTAAAGGTAGAAGGGTCTTACTTTATAGGTATTAGTTCATAGCTTGAAGGGTCCTAGTTTTTCATAGGTGTTAGTTTTATAGCAAGTATGGTCCTGTTTTAACAGATTTTAGTTATAGCAACTAGCTATAGTGTTATAGGTTATTCTTTTACAGCTAGGAGGGTCTTAGTTTTATAGTCTTAGTTTATAGCTACTAAGGTCATAGATTTATAGATTTTAGTTTTATAGCATGTAGAGTCTTAGTTATATAGGTCTTAGTTTTACAGTTGGTATTGTCTTAGTTTTTATAAATCTTAGTTTTATAGTTTGTAGGGTATTAGTTTGATAGGTCATAGTTTTAGTTTTACAGGTCTCAGGTACTTTTGTACAGACACCAATTTTTTCAGATACTCAGTAGCCTGCACGAAGTCTCTGTTGTTGCCGCCTCAGTGATAAGCTTAACGAAAGCAAACAAACGCGGAGAAGTCAGACTCAAGTATCAACAAAAGACAAGTTTCACGAAAATGGCATTACGACAGGTGGCACATTCAAATCGTAACTTAACGACAACACAGAGTATTGAAGGTATAAAGCCTCTGTAATAACGGCTGCTTTCAAAGTGCCATTTCAAAAAAAAAACAAAAAAAAACCGTTATTTCACAAAAAACCGGCAAGGTTTCTTCGATCTGCATTGTCCATCTTCGAAAGTATAACACCAGTTAAATTCATCGAGGTTATGCTAGAATTCCATGTTATTCATAGCAGTAAAGGTCGAAATCCTAAAAGCGGAGAAGAGTAAACCTAGTCGACAAAAGAGAGAATGTCTCCTCGAAATGCCAGTCGAGGAGAGACAAACTATTGAAAATCCTCGAACCATACAAAGAAGAAATCTTTCTCCAGGGTAGGTTGAGCCATTAGCTAAATATTCTGTTCAGTGGTAATGCATAATGACCGTAGCTGGCAGGTTTAACCACTGGCTGTATATTACTTCGATGGTGAAGTATAACCAGGAACCTGCCACCAAATCTTGAAAGTTGTGTTTTGTAACATCCGGTTCACACCCGTCGTCTCGATACGTGGGTAACATGTATATCATCATATTAAAAGGTTAGGTGAGGGTCAGAAACATGGGAAAAGTTTGAGCGGTAGAATTTGAAATTATAGAGATCTATCTTACCCGTGTTTGGACACAGGTACGTTTAGGCCCATATGGAACTTTCCAAATCGATAAAATATCATTAGACGTTTGGCGGGTAATAGATTCTTTCTTGCTTCGTTTATTTGTTTTATCACAAATCGTACAATAAAATCTACCAAATTGCATACGGAAGAGACAACATATTGTGGAGGAGAGTGTGAGGTGAACCCAGGGAAACTTGTTCTTGATCTAGCTCCCTCCGTAACATGTAGATACGTAAAGTAATAAACAAAAAATTATGATAATGTAACGCAATTGGAACGCAGGAGTTTGACAGAAGAAGTTAATGTCAATTTTGTGATTGTTTGCTTTGGAAGGGATTTGAATGAAGCAACCCTCAGTCGCAATGACGCAAGGACGGATTCTTTCGGGTGATCTTGACCACGAACGAAATTCATTATCATCAGGCTCGTACGAAGCTTTCTCGGGGGAGGGGGGAGGGGGGTGGTTGATTTTTCCCACAAGTGGAACATTTTTCCTGACAATTCTGACTAAAAAGCCTAAAACTCATGTATGTTGCTAAATGTAGGCCTACTATCATAGACTGAGCGGAACATGATCTTGAAGGGAATGAGGGTGGGTCGTCTAAATAATCCCCCCCCCCCCTTACGGGATACGGGCCTGACCATATGTATAACAATGGATCTATTACGGCTCCACGACAAAAGTGCTTTATACATTTGTTCAACGCTCTTTAGAGACCTTGAGCGAAACAGATACCACTTGATTAGAGAAGAAACTGGTGGAAAGGACTTTGAAGTTTGAACGATGCAAGGAGGAGAATACCGGCGTTAACTAAATAATATATATATATAGTGATAAATTTGACACAACAACAACTTCGGAAGAAGAGAACGTTAATAAAGAAAGCGAATATCCACATTAAATTAAAAAGTCGTGGAAACATTTAATGATAGTTTACATACGTTGCAAACAGTTTATTGTAAATTGATAATTGAGATGGCGCATTGCGCAGCTCTTCAGTTGCCATGGTTACAGATGTTCACCAATATATCATAGTAGAGGCTTATCATTAATTAAGTAAATACCGCTGATCTACTTCTTGCTTAATTCTCGTTCTCGTTCGAATTTGATCATGGGACTTTGTAATGCATGTCACTGAAAATCACTGTTAGCGATGCTTTTGATATTTATTGATTCCTTGAAATTTCGTTCCCATAGCAACAACGTTCTTCCTATTCAAATGCGCAAGCGGGTGTTCGTAACCTTTTCTCGAACACTTTGTGAATAGCGATTGGCACAACACACCTCAACTGCATGTGTTCCTTTTGTTTAAATCCCACTGTAATCAGAATCTGAGCGTAATCACAGCTAGTTACATAATTTACAGACTTTACATAATTTCAAATCCCGTAATTATGCAAGGCTTTGATTTTTAACTAAAGCTTTCAGCATAGAGACACCTTCCTTTCGAGGAGATTTGTTACTTCTGTGCATCTAACGAAATATCTGAAACCAGTAATTTTGCGTTCAATTTCAGTCTCTCCTTCGTTGACAGGGAGCTTTCGATTGATATGTGCACTAGTCGACTGCTACGATTATTACGTCATTTTTGAGCCTATGAGCATGCGTCACGTCGTCTCCATTGTCCACTCTCCAAATGGAGGACGGCAAAACCACGGTTTACACGTCCTCGGTTTACAGGTCCTCGATTTCTGAAGTGGAGGAGGGGGACGACGTGACGCATGACTGTTTAATTGACATAAAACATAAAATACATTTACTTCGTCGCTTTGTTAACAATGGATGGCACCTCAATGACCTAAGTGGCAGAAACCTAATATTTTGACAACACCAGACACATCGACCAGATGTCAAACTTCTCTGATTTTCATTGTCAATCTCTTTAATCACAATTGAAATGTTTCTAACATATTCTGGAATTCTTACAAAGGAACATTAAATAACCAGAAGTGTTGAGAATCAGAGACTTTACTGCTCTAATTGTGTCATCATGTAACCTTGGTATCCCAACATCCCACATTACGTCGTCCTTGGCTTGACAATGGAGAGACGGGTAGAAAGGGCAGGGTAAAGTAGACAAAGACCGCCAAATAAAGAAAAGAGTAGGATGACAACGAATTAAAAAAAAATGAAGCAGATGTTGTAGGAAAAGCTTACAGTCTCCTATAACATTTCTTCCATTTATTTTGGTTTAAACGCCCTACTGGAGGGAATAATACTTGTGTTGTCCCTATTCCGCCTTCAGAATTTAAAAAAAAAGTAGAAATATAAAAATCTTTATCAGACATTTGCAGCAAAAGGACTGTCAATTATGCAAGGAGAATAGGTTTTCATCCAGAAATACTGGCAATAACATTTCCTGGGGCCTTACTTGCTGATGAAGCTTTATTTCTGGCGATCTTAGAGAAAAGGTTTTGAAAAATTTGTCTGGGACGCTCCCCTCCAACTGACCGTGACGGTCTGTTCAATAAGTCTCCCAACAACTTTCAGTCTACCACTATAGTCCACAATTCCGGTGCCACCCTACAATAAAGACACAATGTATATCACTGTATTACATTCGTAGAGGCCCCCAACCTATGTCCCATGGGCCAGTGGAGGCACCGGGGGACCTCCCCTGCATACAACCCGACCCCACCGTCTCGTAATGTTACATGCCATACTCCTGAAACAGGATCATTTATCATTCATTATGCCGCATCACAGACATGACTCCAAGTTCTCTTTGTGGCTAGAGTACCTTTGAAGAAACTCAAACTGAACTATATTTGTGGCTTTGTTACTTCCACAACTCATTCGAATTACAATTCCTCAGCAGATACCAACATATCAGAACGAATTTAATATTAGTAGTTAATACTCTGTAAGTAACAGCTCGGCGTACACACACACACACACACACACACACACACACACAAAAAACTAGAGGGCAATCCACGGAGTTGCATATCTCATCGCCAACATGCACATTGATTGAATACAGGGCCTGCACATGTTAATTTGTAATAGTTTATTGCCAAGTACTTACAAAACTTGAAGTTAATTGGTTTAATAGTTCTCAAGATATGCTAGAAATACAAATTTTGGGGCAAAGTTGGCTTTTTTTTTCTAAAAAATTAGCAAATTTCACTTTTTTTTACTACAAAAGTGATATACCTTGAAAGTTTTCATTCCCAGGTAAGTTTTTGCAAAAATTTGCATTAAATGCAGAAATACTTCTCAAGATATGCTGGAAATAGGAATTTTGGGGCAAAATAGACTTTTTTCAAAAATCAGCAAATTTGACTCGATTTACCATACAGCTAATACATCTTGCACGGATTGGCATCATGCACAACCTTACCAAGTTTCAACTGAATCGCTCATATGCTTTTCAAACTATTCTGGAAAAACCACAATTTAGACAGGTCCGGACGCACACACACACGCACGCGCACAGATTGGCACGGACACGTTTTCATTCATACCACCCAACAGGGCCCTCCTTTACCCATGGTCACTCTACCATGGGGTACCCCTGGGGTGTCACTACTCACCCACTCCAAGCGTTTCCATGGCAACCATTCTCCCATGGGTGCACAGTACAATATGTAGCTCCACTAGCCAAGTGACTACAATATCTCATCTAACCCCTATTGGGCGATGAGATAAAAAAAAAAAAAAGCATGCCGATGTGAGCTCTTGTGCAATACCCGTAAGCGAGTGCATGGGCCTTGCCTACAATAAGAAAGAAAATGTAGAAACTTTTTGACAAAAAAATTCTTTGAAACTGAACGTAACAACCCCTTCCAAAATAATAAATAAATAAAATGCGGGTTATAAACTTTGCGTTGTCAAAACAGTATCAATAGCAATTTTCGTCAACGATGGGTATATAAGCTGTTGTGCGTTGCCATTTTTGATGTTCATATCATGGGCAGAGGGGGGGGGGGGGGTCAAAGATCCCTATTTTCCCCGAAATACAATGTGGGGAGGGATCCGACTCCACCCCCTTTTCAGGGGTAAAGAGTACTCTTCACAGAGAAACTTCGACAGTCGTAGGTGCTCTTAAGTATTTACAAGAAGTAGTCCGCTAATATGGCGAAAAAAAATCAGAAACTTATGTGGAAACTTCGGAAAGTTTTTGTTTAATCTGTTACCTAATCCCAAAACATCGTATTGGTGATCTCTATGATGTCAGCGATTTATTAGCCCGCACAGTGGACGTGCATTACTCATGCATCAGCACAAACTGCATTTGTATAGCCTAAATACCAACTTCGGCGTTCTATCGCTTGGATTCCGACTGAATGTGCCTACAGATTGTAAGCTCTTAAAATTCAAGTATCCCGACGTAATTAATTACAACCAGTATAGCACTCGATATCCTCTAATAACACCTCCCTGCTTAGAGGCTATAAATATTCATGTTCTTTTAAGCCAATCATCAGGCGTTAAAGGGGAACAAAAGTGAAGACATTTGTCCAATCCAACCTTCAGAACCCTATCACGAGGTTTCCAATGGTATTTTCAATCGAATTAGAACCTTTGGTGAAGCCAACAAGCCATTCAAATTCCCCGCGCTCAGTTGTGCAGTTGTGCTTACTGTACAGGAAACTGCTATTAAGAAAGACTCATAGAGACCTTGTATCTTAGATGAGACAAGTCTCTTATCTCTAATTGTCAGGTGTTTGAGTATACGTTCAAGAAGTGTTAGATAGAAACAAATGCTGGGAAGATTAGCGATTATCGGCTGCCTCTCAAGCCATTGTCCAGCCGTAACCGCCATCTGAGTGATTCGACGGTACTATAGGTTGAGGTAAACGGACATGCACCCTCCGCCACTGAGTATTTCGAAAGTTTTGCCAACCACGAACCAAAGATTATTTGCATGAATCGAAAAAACGACCTTTCCCATCAAAGTGAGCAAATCAATGTAAACATAAATCCATTGCTATATTTTTAAATTAGTGAAGGATATGATGTTAATATAAAGGAAGATGTTAATATAAAGGAATCGGTGTTTGTGTCACTTTGAGCTGCTATGTAAATCATTATCAGGTCAAATCACGCAAGGTCAGTCGATTCAATTGCTTCATTTTCTTTTCCACTTTCATCGACTAATTATTATAGAAAAATTGCAGAGATAAGAGCTCTATCTCAAGGCTGCGTGATTACACTAATTAGGCACATTACTACACCCGGAAAGTGCCGTTTCCGGTCATCTGTGGAAGGGTGGGGGGGAGTGAGAAGGCAAACTTTTCTATGCGTCAACTGATGGTGGCGCTCAGCTTAGATAGTCCTGAATGTGCCCTCTTTATGTCGGACCCCCTTCAACTTGAAACCTAGACCGCCCGTCTGTATTTAAAAGATTGAAGATTTAATTCAAGAGAAATCTCCCCCAGCTATACAAATCTCATTAAAAAGAGTCAACAGTGATCTAAAAAGTTAGAAAGAAAGGTATCATTCGTTAGCCAAATGCTTTTGGCAGTTATTCACAGTATTTTTAAATGAACAATGTTGAAACCGGAATTAAATACTGTAACGGTAATAATACGGGGAAAAAAAGCGAGGTCAATTAATCATAGACTACAAATATATTAGAGTAAATTTTATGGGAAGTCATAGAAATATATACAAGATCTTAATAACTAGGTATGATATAAAGACTCTGAAGAACATTTTTTTTTTCAAAACATATGGGGGAGTCGTTTGACTACTTTTTAGTGAAACCGATGTCTAATAGTACTAACTAAAGCTGTTTTGACTAATGTAATTTGAGAGTGAAGAGTTACTGAACCTCAGACTCACAACAACATCTCGGTTGCAACACATATACTGTATCATCTCAAACGTCTCTCTTTCCTTATTTTAGTTAACTTCTCTCCGGACGAACGACCGAGAGAGTTGTCCGGAATGGGAAGAAGGAGGGGAGAGGGCAGGGGAGTTAGTCTATTACCAAAGGCTGTCGTTCTCAATAGCGAAACCCCGCCGCAATTATAGCTTTATAGTGGCTTCTGCGTGTGAGGCGATATGTCACGTTCCAGGGTGTGTTGGCAGTGATCAATGGAACAACGCAACCCTGGGAAATTTTTTGCCTGGAATTTTCGGACATTTTTCTTCTATTTTACTCAATTGGAGATATGAACATTTTTGGTTACTTGGGTAATGGGGGAGGGGGTGAAATCCCAACCACCCCTGGGTACGCCACTAATCACAGTGATGGACGTAGTCCACTCTCCTTGAAATTCAGAGTGTGTGTCACAGGGCTGTGTAAAATCTATGAAATTAGCTCTGTTATTATTAGAAGACAATGCCGAGCGGGCCTAATGAACCAACGTGTAGTATCTTGGTTAAATTTTTCCCATATATCCAAAACAATGATACGAAGCAGAAAATCTCAATCAAGCTTAGCCCTTTTTAAATTAAAGACAATAAGCTTTGACGGAAAATGTAAACAGAGGTCTGTGTGCGTGTGTGTGTTTTGTTTTGAGTGTCTCTAATTACTGTCGGACACTTACGTTCGAGACACCTTACAAAGATACAAACCCCTTTTGAAGAGAGACAGTATAAGCGTGCCATCTTGGTCTTCTTTCGTCAAGCTCTGAGGGCATTACCTTCCAATCGAAGTTAATGGCACATATTGATTTTTCTTGACATTTTCACTTCGTCCCGTAACTTTACTTCAGGTTGAATAACTATTACGGCCATAACGTCCAGGTCTGAAGAAAGAGACCTCGAGGTTGTAAATTTAGAATGTTGAGCAATACGATTGGCCACTATAAGTGATTTCGTCCAATAAAAATTCAAAATTGTTTTGTTCTATTTTTCTTCATTTCATAATAAATATCCTTTTGCTTTTGAAAGATTTCCTTCACTTTTTCGTAGATTAAAAAGTCAAATTCCAATAACTTCATAGCTTCTTCATCATTGGTAAGTTCTCTCCTCGTTTCTTCTTTGAGCCTGGATATTTCTGCTTTGCTCCCTTGTCCGTACTCTCCTTTCCGTTGGTGAATTCCTGAGCAGCTCTCTGTAAACGGCAAGCCGTAGACCTCTTCAAACATCTCGTAGGTCGAAGGTAGATCCTCTAGAAGACCGACGACGGATAAGTGCCTGTCAAGATTATCTACCAAATCCAGGAGGTCCTGATCCACCTCACGAAACCTGACATTCCTCGTCCAATTTCCTGTGTTTTTACAAACGTTTTTCCCGCTCTCCTTGTTTAAGAAGATTTCCCAATCGTTGGAGAACGCCTCGTACATCACAGATCCCGCAAAACGTATCCACTCACCAATAGTCTGATTCCAGGCGTTGTCCCACTGTTCGCAATGTGGTCTACCGGACTTGGCGACTTCTCGAACGAAATGATAAAAAGATATTTCCCGCTCGATGGGATCTCGAAATATGGCGAAAGTAGAACATCTTCTGTCGGTGATCCAACCTTTCAAGAAATCGCAGGTTCCGACTGCGTCGTGGCCTCTCACTAGGGGCCTGTAGCTCTCGTTTTTAAAGTAAGCTGATTTTGACAACATTTCCAGTTTAAACTCACAACCGAGTCCAGTTCGAATACCTTCCGACAAGACGTTTCCCTTGTTCATTCCTCTCAAGCATTCTTCCAAGGACGATCCTCCCGCTTTCTGGACATGCCAAAAGTTCAGGATGGAGTTGTCAAAATGTGGCCGTTGATCCTCGTAAAGAAAGTAGTTCGGTAACGTTGAACAACTGTTTAAATTTTTATGTACAACGTGACACTGGTTGGCATTCCTCGGCAGTTCTCCTATAGGAGTAGAGTATCTGAAAAAAAGACATGAACGTAAAAAAAAAAAAATGTTTATATATAAAACTTATTTATATATATAATATTGCTATCAATTCACATCTTCCCGGTTGTCATATGTTTTTAGCTAAAGTGAAAGTCCAAGGGAAGAATAACCCCAGATTTTGTACATGATGGGCAGAAAAGGATGATTTCCCATACCCATCATACAAAATATTGGCTGTTCGTACATTAGAGGTTGGTGTTTCCCCTTCCTCCTTGAAAAGAAATGAATACAGCTTAGAAAACATGAAGATGCAGCCCAGCGAATATTTATGGATCAAACAATACGTAACGTCCCGTAGCAGGTGAGCAGTTACAAAGGTGCAACCCCACCTATTGAGCTTTTTTTTTTGCATGTTCCTTTATGTTTTTATGATGATATTTCTATTTCCCTATTTTGATGTGGTAGGCCTACATTTTAAACGTACGTCAATAGGCACGGGAAGTGCTATTTCCAGGGATAGGGATACTGTGGACTGAAATGTCATTGTAAAAGTCGCGCTAATCTATGGTGGCATATATATGGTTTTTTAAAGGCTTTGCGTCCTTCTTGACAAATTTCAGTCCCGCTCATGGTCTGGGGTAACTTGTGGCTTCGTTTGGATCACAGTTGATAATTTCAATAGAACCTTTTAATATTCCAACACGTGATATCTATTCATTATCTTTTGGGGGTCATTTACATGATAAACCATAAAAATGGTCATAGGTCAGAGCTTTGTTAATTACGAATTAAGAATTTGAAAGAAAGAAAAAGAGTAGTTGTCATAGGCACAAGCAAATTATAAATAAATGCACAACGAAAATTGTTACTGTCACGCAGAGAATAAACCTCCATGTGTCAAATTCAAGGTCGAAAAATCCTCCAATTAAAATAAAAATAATCCTTGACTATTTTAACACATCGGTTTTTCTGTTTAGGGAGATTCTTTTGAAGATTTGCAGATGAATGGGCAAAGGACATACTCACTGAGATAATATCGGGGTGACCTGTGAGGAATTCCTGTAAAATGGTGACACAATCCTCCTCAGTGGGTGGAAAGAGCTTCTCTCGGGGTCCTCTCCAATGATTGCCCAGAGGAAATGATGAAGCAGAAACGTCAGGCTGGTGATCATGAACAGGGTCCTCATCACGGAGAGACCTGTAGTCAGTAGACCATTGGGATTTACTTTAGAACTCATGCCGATGGTGGAATGTAACGACACTTTTCACAAACATTTTAGACCACATGAGCCTTCAGGAGAGAGTTAAGAAGGTACAAGGTACAAAATCACATTCAAGGGCTGCAGAAATTTAGAGACGAAAATTCCATTTGTCTTTAAGGGGGCAAAATAATGATGTACTTGTTTTTCAGCTTTCAGCTAAACTTTGAATGTCTAGAGTGACATCGCAAACTTTCGGCAGCCTGGAGGTTATTTGGCAAGCTGAGCTTCGGTACTTTTAAATATGTTCCGGTGAGTCTGTTCAATCGGAGATTAACATATAAATAAGCATCCACGGTAAGTGTCTGTGTGTAACATTGGATAATCCCTTTCCAGAAGTGACAAAAAAAAAAAAAAATTGGTCGTGAGTATTTACGAACAGAGATTTTTTCTTTCTTCACGTGTTTGCAAACCTTCTCGATGAGCATCCACAGATAATCAGTGGCCCCTGGACAGCACTCACTTGGTCACCCCAGTCTTTGTAGACCGATGTTTTCATGGAGTTGTTTGGCTTCTCGCTTAAAGTGATTGCATGCTTACGGAAAAGTAAAAGGTTAAGATTATGATTGATCTTTATAATTTTATAGGTAGCCTACAAGCCGAGGTTGTTTATGGGCTGAATACGTCTTTCAATGATGAATAAACATGACACTTACCACATTGACTAGTAACAGAAACGGTATAAAACAGAAATTATATTTAAAAAATTAACGGTTCTTATTATAAGTTACAAGCACTTTCATAATGAGGTTTTGATTGGGTGTATTAAAAACATATACCAGTCAGGTCGTAGCTGCTAGACTGGCTTCAGGAATTTTAATATCTAGCGAAACGAAGCACTGTAGGATTGCCTGGGTGAGACGTCAGAGGTCAGCTGTTTTGAATAACAGAATTTTCATTACCAGTATACCACCCTTTGACTTATTCAAATCAGCGCACGCTTTAGTCAGTTGAAATGAAAGCTGTCAACCACCTGATCACTAGGCTAGTTTATTACTGATATTTTGCAAATTTTTCTCCTTCTGTTAGAGGGCGTTGAGATCATACGGCGAAATTTACCACTTGAAACTCCATTTTTTACCCCAGATTGTCTGTTAAGTTCAATGAAACGACATTCTAAACTTTTGGAGATGACATGTCAATGGTTTTTACATTCTGCCTACGCGACTAGCAATCACTTAAATCTGAGACTGCGCATTCTGGCAACAAAGACATACTTTAAGCAAGCAGAGTATAGCTGTAATGTAGGATAATTAAATTCATGGACATTCAAGGAGAGTTGCTGTTACTGTAAAGTAAATCCTTGAAGCAAAGAGAACTGTCTTGCTCATACTGAAAGTGAAATCTCAGAATGCAGCCAGTCTCTCGGTTTGAGGTTCTTTGATTTTGTCTCTCGTGAAACACTTATTTTGTTAACTTTAGAGTTTGAAATGCTTTCTAAGGATTCGTTTTTTTTCTTCTTTCTTTTCCACTTACAAGCTATTGACAAGCTCATGTTGTACAGGACCTCAAAGTTCTATGCTTTTGTTTCTTGTGAAACACTTATTCTGCTAAATTTGGGTTTGTAAATCCTTCTAGGGATTCCGTTTTTCGTTTCTTTTCTATTTACTTTTTTTGTAATCTCATGTTAAGATTTCGTTCGTTTTATTTAAATGCCAAGAGGAAGAAGAAAAAGAGCTTGCGGCAACTCTGCAAGGTTTAATCTGAAGCACATCTTGTGACACCTTTCAGGATTCGCAACATACATTGAAGGTCGTGTGACGTTCCTCGAGGGCAGAGCTGGCTTTATTCTGAGTGTTTCGGGGTGAAATCGGAGCTAAACACGGCGACTCGTTCATTTTATTCATATCTATTGCCGTTTTCAGAAATGTCTTGTCAATGTTTGATGAAAATGCAAACCAGATGACATCGACTGTTGCACGATGCCACAGTCTGTTTTGTTAGACGACTCTGAGTTACGAAATCACTTGGTTCCACATTTGTAAGTGATATCGATAGTTTTGGAAGAAGAAAACATACGCATGCTCCCAAAGTAAAACTCTCTGGGCATACTATAAATTCTCGATTGTCCTTAAAATAAAGGATAAGTTACTAAAGGATAACAACATAAGTCATAGCATAAGAGTTCTTCTCTTGACGTCACAAATGTTTATATAGCCAATGTTTGTTTATTAGGCATGTGTGAGACAGGAATTTGCCTGTTAATTTACCATCATTTGATAGCTATTTTCAACATTTTCAATGTTTAATACATCCAATTGACCAAACTGTTATTTTGATATCACTCGACTTTTAAAGGGAAGTCTTGCTTGTAGAATCCTGGAGGTCATCTCCAACCTATTTGTTCTCACCTTGCAACGACGACTATTGATAGGCTATAAGAGCACCCAGTCCTCACAACAAAAAAAAAACATAAAAAAACATAAAATGTGCTAAAATTAGTTCTCGAGAAGGCCCTTTCTGCATGATAGAATATGACGTGATATCCAGATATACCATGATGGTTAGAGTATCTTCCTCTCGAGAAGGCATGAATATGTATGATATCACGTGAGGATTGGCTGTGAAGAGTCACTCAGCTGATGAATATGCATTGCCTAACCCTGACTATCATCATAATGCCATAGAGATGCATTTTCTAGCAGTAAGCTAGTTACATCTAAAAGTAATTTTTACTTATGGACTTGGTTGTTATGTTATTTTATAGTGTTTCTTTTTTTTCTTCTCCTTTTTTGCTTTCATGTAAGCCTGTGTAATACATTTGCTTTTTTGACTGTGGAGTGTTCATTCAAACTGATTTAGCTTTTCGCGGATGTCCGACTCGTATTTTTAATATATCTCTCTCCTGTACTCACAAAACGTAACGGTAAAATAAGAACTCCATAACTTTTAGGTAAAATTTTACACACAGTTAATGTAAATCTTACATTGTCTTTATAACAATTTTACTAAAATGTAGTAAAATTTACCAAAATTATGTAGAATTTACATATACTGTTTACATTAATTATATGCAAAATTTATGGAGTTCTTATTTTACATAATTTAGGTCAACAGTATATGTAAATTGCACGAGACTGTTCAATTTTACTGGTTGGGATAGTTATGAAAATTTCTTTTCACTGATTCCAGTGAATTATTGACATAAAATTATTGAAAAGGGTCTATCATCAAGATTGTACTGGTAGAATATATGTAAATGGGACATTTCTTGTAATACTTTAACTTCGTACATAAACATTTGACGATAAGACGTGCAATTGAAGCCGAGATGTCTTGCCGTCTTTAAACTGTTTATATTTGCAACTTCTACAGTTGCAACCTCTCATTGTTAACAATAGCTAATTTAGAGAGGGCGCAACAGGGAGACGCCCCCCCTATTTGGCGATTAAGGGAAAAAATCAAGCTAAGATTAGCAAAAACAAAGAGGGTGGGGGGTTGGGAGTTCGAATACCATGGAGTAAGATGCAGTAGTAAAAGAAAAGAGCCTTAATTCTTTTATGATCTGATCCTCGTTTAAGAGAAAAAAAAAAACTTTCTCAAATAGGAGGAATACACTCAGCTAAGACTCCTCATCTCGGAGGGCAATCCACTCTGCCTCCCACTATCACAAAATCCTGTATACACTACTAGTTAATGAAACATCACAGATCTCAAGTATTATATAACCGCGGTGATATTCACTGCTCACTGTTGTATGACTGCTCAGTCTTTTATGTTACCTACCGCACTCTTTGATCTTTTCTAAAACGTTCGGCTGTATACTGTAAGTACAAATTACGGTATCTTCTGCAGAGATCAGTTTTCATATTCTTTGAGAGATAAAAGGGGGGAAGGAGGTGGGTCGGTTTGGCTCTTTTTATCGTTATTTGTCTGTTAGGGGTGCGTTAGTTTCGTGGTGAAGGTTCATAGGGCTTGAAGGATAAGGGTGGTTCACCGGAATTCATGTAAGGTGTCCTGTTTGATATCGCCGTGGTAACGTCTAGGTTGGTTCGAATACCTGAAAACGTACATACACCACAAAGTGTAAATCAGAATATAAATATAGTATAGTCCTAATTCCCCTTCCCTTACCCTCCTCCCCCCCCCCCCACCATCTCAAACACAACTGACGGGATAACGAGCTACCGGCATATCTATATACATGCACAGTCCCTCATCATTTACATCACATAAAGATCACACACACGCACACCCACCTACACGCTCACCCACGCAACATACTCGCACGGGGTGTGAGGAAAGTCCCGGCAAGAGAGAGGCCTACAGTTGGGAACAAAATTGGAATAATTTTGTTGGAAAGAGAATTTTCAAAATTTTTATTGGTAGGGAATGACAACAGAACCCCCCCCCCCCCCCAAAAAAAAAGGAGACAGAGAGACAATGTATCCAGAACCGATAAGGAATAGCGCCCTCTGTTGGTTTTTCATGAAACTTTAGTAGCATAATGATAAAAGATGAACATATGAAGCAAACAGATGATACCCTAAAGTATCAGTTGGTGAATTTCTAGCTTTACGCCCGAACATCTTCAACGTTACGGAGAAGGCTCTATTTATAGTCTTTTTCTCTACTGTGTCAAATAAGTTGGCTTTCCTTTGTAAAATGCACGTTGAAATCCATGACCTTTGGTTCGTTTTCATTTGCGAAGCATCGCGAAACTTCGGTTGCCTCTGGCCTGGGAACGGAAAATTGGAAATACCATGATGATGTAAGTTGGACGGTTTCGATGGTAAGTTAGAACCTTTACGATAGTTGTAATCAGTGCAATCTTCGCACACATTAAAATTCTAACAATCTTAATCAATACTAATGTAACTAATGTAACAATTATTCCTCTCTGTTAATCATATTGTACCATTTTTACCTTTGTGATTTCTGATCTACATTTTTTTTGCATGTAAATACTGCCTATTATGAATGCTTGTCATTTACACTGGTTTTGAGAAATGAAAGGAAATATATCAGCTTTCTGGAGAGTGGTAACTCAGATATGCCAGACACTTCTACGAGGATGTACATACCATACTACTTTTTACCACATAGTGCTACTTAATGACGTCATCAACAGATGTCAGCATATTCTAAGCTGGATGCCTGTGTACTGTGCCAATGAATAGCCTACAGCAAATCGTTGCACTACTTCTTTGCAAGTTCCTCTCCAAGCAAAAGAGGGCGCTGTAAGGTATACAGAACTTAATAGAAATCAACCACAATCTCACACCACCATGCAAAAACAGCATGAACGAAATAACTACTGGACGGTAATAAACAGATCTGGCAAATTTATTTAACATAAAAGGAGCAAGGAGATGACGTAATATGACTCACAACAAATACCATATTCCTCACAGAAAGATGTAGCAATCAATTGATTTTTTTGGTTTATGTATTTTATGTACGAGCGTTAAGACAGGAAAATGTCCCGTGGTCGACATTGAACCTTTGGTTGTTGATTGCAGATCGGAAAACGTTATTCGGTCTGATCAACCACAGACCTAAAAATCAATGGATCACCGATTCCTTTCAAATTTACATCAGAGAGTGGTAATTACCTTGCCTTGCTAATTAACTAACAACGTAAGTTAATTGACTCGTCGAACGATCACTTAATTGCGTTCCACCGCGAAGAATTGCTACATAGCACCATAGATTTGATTTGATGGTACTATTTATTCAGTCAACCAATTGAATCAGAAGATTGCATTAACACTCAGAAAAACGCTCAGAAATATATAGTACCGTGCTCGAATAATTGTCACTCTAATCAATGGTACCATACATTCAATTTAATGACATCAATAAATATGAGAAAAAGATAGTTAGGCTCAGCCAAATTTATGTTTAATTTTTCCTTAAAAATCTAAATTGGTTTTAAACTTTTAAATGACGATCTCGTCAGAGGAACTTCCAACGGTATCCGATAACAATAAAATGCCTTCCATAAATGACGGACATTGTATTGCCTTACTTTAATTTCCAAACGTTCAATGCCAAGTGAAATTAGCACAGAATGATTACCTAATTGATTATATGAAAACTTTACATCTCGTTAATATGCATATCAAGTTGGTCCTTTTACTTCTTCCCTGAAAATAAGCTGGTTAATGAAATAGTTTATAGATATGTAAGACCAATAAGAAACAAGCTGTCTGTGACGTTTGTTTGATATCTGGGGTTGATATTCCGACTGACTACAATCACACATTGAAAATAATGCATGGACTTAAATTTGAAACACTTGTAAACGAACCTCACATGTCGGAGAAAGAGTGAGGGGAAAAATGCAAACTATGCAGCACACAATAAAATTAGAAATAAATTTGTTACCAATTTTGATTCACAATTTTCACAAATTTGATTCACAAAATTTACAAATTTACAAAAACAAACAAGAAAGTATCTATAAAGTCACCGATCCACTAAAATCACAACACAATTTTTCAAAGCATTTTGCAGATTAGAGATTTGAGATGCGACCTATGACCTTAAATATTGATGGGAGACAACTTAAGACCAAGGGTAACCTATCTAACAACTTTCATTCTCATTGGCTTTGCGGTCAAGGAGAAGTTGTGGATACAATTTTTTCGCTATCATATTTGACCTTTGACCTCTGAACTTAACATTTGACCTCAGAGCACATGCAAACATGATTTTTAGGTAAAATCCTGTATATCGGTCGTGTATTTGTAGGTCCCATGTAAATGGCCATTTTGGATTAAGGAATACAGCAAAAGTAATGTCGTACAAGAAGGGTATTAGGGGTTTTTCAGTCGTGGTTTGACTGCCTCAGCGACGGATATTTAGTTGTTAACAACACAGTAAGTTCCCGTTACAACTCATCCGAGAGACAGACGTCAGAACAGGAGAAAGTCGAGAGATTTCCCGCTGAATTTAACGATTAGAGTTCCATTTTATTCGTGATCATTCGACTGGCATAAATAAATTAAATAGATATAAATTTTACGGTGATGATTAAAATCAGGGAGAAAGAGTTACGTGACAATGACAGGAAAAACGAGGAACGAAGAAAGAGAAGAGGATGACACAGGCCTACACAGTGTTCAAAGACGTCTTTAAGGTTCGACGACAAAAATTACCACTCCGTCCCTCGTGGATGACACTTGGCCTTGTGGCTTCCCGGGTGAGATGATCACGAGCTCTAAAGTGACAGCGTTGACCAATCAGAGAGCATGAGAATGTCTATGTCAGCGTATGTAAATCGTTACTACCCGTGATCTACCAATTAGATACGCATTACGAAATCTTTTCACGAGCAGTGTCTAAGTTTTCTATTTTTAATGTATTACCTTGTCTAATCTGACTGTCTGAGGGGAAATAAAGGAAAGATCAATGAACTTTGGCAAACACCGGAAAACTGAAGTTTGTATGACCCTTTTGAGTATGGTGGCGTAGCATGATCATCTCTATACATTAGTAATATTTTCACGTATTTGACCTCCGACCTCAAATTTTGACTCGAGACAACTTCAGACGATGGGTCACATATGTACCAACTTTGACCCTCATCGGCTTTGCGGTCTAGGAGGGGTTGCACACACACACACACACACACACACACACACACACACACACACACACACACACACACACACACACACACACACACACACACACACACACACACACACACACACACCACACCCACACCACACACACACACCACACCACACACACACACACACACACACACACTTACGTGTCTTTCTATGCCATGGAGGACCTTGACATCGCACCTCCTTCTGAGGACTACCCTTTACCATACGAAGTGAACAATTCTGTGCAACACTTGTCTTATGTTTGGTTTCATCAAATCTCTGAAGGGTTAAAATTTCCAGATTTCCCTTATGTCGTGCCAATGGTATTTTGCTACTCTCTTGAGGACTTGCCATATTCTTCTAATCAGACGAGGACCCTCCACTGAAGTTGGATATTACGATGCACCTGAGGACTTACCATACAGCATAAGCTCAAATTACTATATAGGCCCCCTTGCAATGACGTTACATAACAACTAAAAAAGGCGAACTCCCAAATGGCGGAAAAGTGATCACGAACAGTTTATACTGTACAACAGATACGCCTACAGTAGCTCGTATATGCCAGCCTAGGCAACTGATAGGTGCTAAACTGAGTAGCCTGAACTGCAGGAAAGTGCATTACAGCATCACTGTGACGTTGCCTATAGCTGGAATTTAAACTTGGTATTCCAGCTACATATTCTACTCTTCACAACAGCCTAGAAGTTTAACCAGTACATGCTTATATTTGTCTTGGCATGTGCAAGCAAGCGGATTTCATTTATGTATTGTAAGACTTAAGCCTACTTCATATTGGTTGTCTCATCCCTATACGTAGTATACAGGGAGGAGATATTGTTTCAGTTGATTTCTTTTGTCTGTGTTATTGATTTTAATTTTTATATTATTCCATGACATTTTGCTTTTATTACCAGGTAACTTATATATAAAATAAACTTATCAAATCTAAATCCTTAAGCCTACTGTCATCATCTTCAAACTGTGAAACAGCTTTATTGCTTGTAAAAACATATTGCAATTCGCAGTAATCATGAGAATGACTTTCACAATTTGGCTAATTTTCTTCTAATTTTGAAAGCAGTGCCCGTAAAAGGGTGAATGACCCACCATTGTTATGAAATTTATTTTTAGTTACAACCTTTCTAATCTTCACTACACAGTGGCAAGTAGACTGATGTGCAATTGGTATATGGAGGATACATATTTATCTATAGTTCTAGGCCATCAGCTTTAGCTGGTGTAAATTCATGCCAAGGCTCCCTTAGCTTGGTAAGGGTTTGCGATTCTCGATTTGAGTTAGGTATCAACCCTCTGATGAGGAATCAACTACTTGCTATTTTAGTCATATTCGTTCCTGAGACAGCACAGGAAAAACAGTTTTTGTTCATGTGGAACTTCTGTAATAATTCACTGTATTCGTGTATTTTGTCAAATTTTAGAAGAAACAGAAAATGCAATGACTAGGACAACTTTGAAGGGTAGCATGGCTTTGATGCAGCGTCAACCAACTTTACTTTTTAAAAGGTCCACTGCAAAATGAATACTCTTTTACTCAATTAAAGATTTGGTTGACCATTTGCCTAATTTTGCTGAAATATTTTCAAAAAGTAAATCCTTCATACTTTGGTACAATTGGTAATTATTGCTCTACTACATTAACATATTTGATCCAATGCAAAATGAAGAGGCAAACAGCAATGATACAATTTTCTGTCCAAAAAGCTATATTTTTGAAATAGGTCTACAAATGTATCTGTAAGAGTTAAAAGCAGAAATGATACAATTTTCTGTTCAAAAAGCCATATTTTTGAAATACGTCTACAAATGTATCTGTAAGAGTTAAAAGCAAAAATGATTTGTACAAGAAAGCTTTGCATGAATGATATTCATGTTGATACATACTTTAAAAATGACATTTACTTTTGTAGCAATACGAACACTTACAGAAAAGTTGAGAAGCAGAAACCACATTGTTAAAGAAAGATGCAAAATGTTCCTAGTGGAAGAGTCCATAGGTGATATTCAACTTCCTGATCACTTTTTTAGTTCACGGTAATTAGGTCATAGGCATTACACTTGGACTTCCACTCTTTTAAAAGAGACCTGTTTTTTTTTTTTTTTGCCAGCCTCACATTCTCTTTCATCTGTTGGACATGCTAATCTTTTTAATCAGAAATTATGAATCAGTGGTTTTTGTTTCATTTTAATGTAATAGTATTGTAATCAAACAATGTAGGTTTTAAATTTTCATGCTATGAAATTTCCAAACTTTTACTTTTGCCAAAGTTCCTTCCTACTGCTAATGTGACTGTCCTGAAATCACATGTATAGTATCAAGTGTGACTAATATCTGCAAATATCGGGTGCTACCAATTTCAACAGGCCCAAGAATCCTTTGACAATTAAAAACGATTTCATACAAGAAAGCCTACATGAATGACAGTCATATTAACACATACTTTCTGCAGAAATATGAACAACTCAAGAAAACTTGAAAAGCAAAGACCATTCTCAAACAAAGATGCAAAATTTGTCCCTAATTGACAAGTGATATTCAACTTCCACAGGTGATATTTAACTTCCTGATTACCTTTTCAGCTTTAAGTAATTAGGTCATAGGGATTAAACTTGAACTTGGACACCACTTTTCCAAAAGAGACCTGTTTTGCCAACCTCACATTCTTTGATTTAATGATTTTGTTCCATTTCAAAGTATTGCAATAAACAATGTATTTTTTCAAATTTAATGCTATGAAATTTTGCAACTTTTACTCTCATTGGAGTTCCTTTTTACTCCTCAAGCAACTGTCCTGTAAATTAAATATATAATATCAAGTGTGAATAAAAATTGTAAATACTGTATGCTCACAATATCAACAGGCCCAAGAATCTTTTCACAATTAAAAGTAATTTCGTACCACAAAGCTTACATGAATAAAATTTAATACTCTTTTTAAAAACTGAGAATACTTTCATAAAAAATAAACATGTGCTACAGAAAAACTTGAGAAACCTTTATGATCCATTTTGTTTGCTCTTAATATGATTATAGACTTTGTACTTGATGATCTTCCAGTCTTTTACCCCAAGAACTCTCTCATCATTTTTGCTAGCCTCACATTCTTTCCTTCTTGGAACTATCATTAGCATGATATGCTTGGCAAAGACTTTCTGAACTGCTTTTGTCTTCTTGGTGGAAAAAATAAATTAAAGTAACAATACCATTATTCTTAGCCTTCACAGTGTTCGAGTTACAATTTTGAAATCAATTGAGAATGTTTTCGTACGGGTTCAAACTGCTTTATTGTTGACAGGATGCAATATTAAGAACTATGTGATATATTCAACCTTATGATCCTTTTTTATTGTTCTTAATAAGATTATAGACTTTGTACTTGATGGTTTTCCAGTCTTTTCCCCGGAGAACTCTCTCAGCATTTTTGCTAGTCTCGCATTCTTTCTTTCTTGGAACTATCATTAGCCTGATATGCTTGGCAAAGACTTTCTGAACTGCTTTTGTTTCCTCGGTGGTCCAAAATGATTTGCACTTCATGCCTGAGGTGAGCAAGATACAAACAGGGAAAAAGTAAATTAAAGCAAAAATTCCATTATTTTTAGCCTTTACAGTGTTCTGCTTGCAGGTTTGAAATCAACTGAAAATGTTTTCTTAACAGTTCACACTACGTAATTCTTGAAAGGATGCAATGTTAAGAACAAGTTTTCACCTAATTCTCCTACCTTACCTATACTGATGTTGCAGACGGTACAAAAAAAAGTAATTTCGCTATTGTAGTAAACTGACCTTTCTTAGGCTTGGAATGGGAACTGCTCTCGTCACTATCGATGGATTCTTGCAGCTCAACATTGTCTACACTTGAAGGTTCAAGGTCTAGCTGTGCTCTTGGTGGGGAATCATCTTCTTCCTGGTCATCATCAGACGTGTCCATGTAGCTTGGATCGGTGAAACATATACAAAGATTAACATATGGTTCACAAAAGTTCTTATTACAACCTGTGAAAAGGTTAATGAATGTGTGCAATTCCACATTTGTAAATTGTAGCATTTTTCAGTCGAAGTAAAACTGTAACAATGTCAGTAATGTTTGAAGGCAATTTTATGCATTTTTCTTATTGAACATGTGCTGAATATCCACAAGTAAGTAATTTTTTAATAAGTTTATTTCCCCACTTATTATTTCTATCATTTTCACTTACCATCCAGACATACATCTATCTCCGACAGCCTCTTGTCCTTAAAGTCTGATATCGTTCCTTTCTCCATCAGCATCAGTAGCCTGGCAACTTTTGCTGTCTGCAACACATTTTCTGGCAACCTGTAATATTCTCTATGTACGCGAATGTCATGTCCGAGAAATCCAGCCAGCAAGTCGAGTTCGTTGTCTTGAAGACAGAAAATCTGAGACACTGTTGCAATTTGCTTCCTCAGCTTCGTAGAAGTGAGATGCTCTGGAAACTTGGCATCACACTTGAGTGCATACTTTCTCAAACAGTCTGTGCCCCTTATACATGCTTCTGAACTGAAGTTGGCTCGAGCAAACAAGTATGTATTATTTTCTGCAACACCCACATCTGCTCTATGCTCTACAAGAAGCTGTATGGCCTCATTCATCTCCTTTGTCAATAGAACAGGAACTTTGCGTCCTCTCTTTCCCCTAATTTCAGTTCTTATTAGTGCCTGACACAAATTTTGCTCCCACTTTGTCAGGGACTGAAGGACATCTTCATTGACATTTCCTTGTCTTTTGCCAATAAAATCTTCCACCTTCAGACGCTGTGCCTCACCACTTCTTCTCCTATTGAAAAGAATTATCTTGCACAAAGTAACTTCAGCCAATTCTATCCAGGCACTTTTTTGTGGCATTTCTTTTATTGCCTTTGTTGCCGTTGAGTTCAGTTTCGCATGGAATTTCATGATATCCTCTGAGAGTGGCAGCATGTCAGGCTTGTTCCACTTGCGTTCCTCTAAGGTTGTGAGTGCACCCGACGAAACCTTGTGTGACCATTCAATCTCACAGAGTTCAATGAAGCTTTCTGCTTCTGACTTTAAGGGTGCGATCTCCCATGCGAATAGCATCAGCTTTCAAAATTGAGGCGCATTTTTTCAAAGAGTGCCCCAATTTTAAGGCTAAGGATGGCGTTTTGTATTTGCAAGTGACGGGACTGAAACCTGCACACTGGTGAACACACTCCAGGATTGAATCAAAATGACTAGGACGGATAAAATCCCCCATAGTAAACTCCTGAAACTTTGGATCCAAATTTCTCAGTGCTATTAATAATCTGGCTAGCTCCCTCATTTTCTGACTAATGTATTGGTGCTGATGTACTTCATTACCCATTTTGCTGTACAATCTTTCACCAAATTCGTTGATCATGTCATCGCATCTAGCTGCAAATGATATTTCTCCTGTAATCATCCGACCAAGGACATTCTTTTGAAACTCTTTGGACGATGCTTGAGAAACAGGCAAAAGCAATGCACACTTGGCTTGATGTCTTTCTTTCTTCTTATCTTGTGTAGGCTTCTTAGCAGGGCATGTTTTCACATGTTTCCACAAGTCACTACCTATGTAGTAACCAAAGCACTGATCACAAGGTAGGTAGGCAGTAGCTTCAATTTTAAAAGTAGGTCTCTTACCTGGAATAATGTACCCACAGTTATTCTTTAAAGCAATAAGATTGTGAGCATGATTGCCCTTATTGCGCAATACGTCTAGCAAGCATTTTCTTTTCTCTGACCCTTTTGGGTAACTAAAAGCCTCTATGACAGATAGCTCTTGAGAATGCATCTGTTCAAAATGCCTGGGCAATTTTGGAAATTTCTCCATGCAGAATACGCAAAAGTGTTTCTTATCCCACTTTCTCCCATGCCTGTTATTAGTTGTAAGAACAAAAACTTTAGATGCAGTTGAAGACACAGCAGAATCTTGTTCTGCAGGACTGTCTTTGTATGGTGAAACTCTATGCTCACTGTCAATAACGATGGTGGATGTCTCGTCAGCACTGCATTCCGATTCACTTGAGTCACTCACATGATGTACTGCCTTGGGATGTTGATGGTCACATTCCAATCTCATTCGTTTAAGGTTGCCTCCTTTAGACTTAAATCCTGAGTCCTCCAATTCAAAGGGATCCTCTGAATCAGTATCATCACTGTCATCAGTCAAAGGATGTTTCCTAACTCTGTGAACTTCTTTTGTTGCAATAGTTCTGCTCCTACTTTTATTATCAAATGGATCAAGATCAGACTCACTGCTAACTGATGAAACTCTCTTTCTTATTCTTTGGACTCTTTTTCTTGTTTTGGTTCTACGTGTGAGCTCAAATGGGTTGCAGTCGGATTCACTGGTAGATGACACTTCATCAACGATTGTAGATGTCACTTCATCTGAAACAAATCCAAGTCTCGCAGGAAGTGGTATGACATATGACTGATTACTTCCTTCATCAGCTGAGTGATACACAACTTCGGATGTACATCCTCCACAATTTTTGGGAATCTTGTGTAAAACAGAAAAAAAAAATGAAATTGTAAACCAAGTTTCTTATGTTATGTACACCATCACACTTAGATTTTTTGACAAACTTCCAGTGCTTGATCTAGAGCCTGTCCCTTCCTGCCTTAGAAGGAGTATACACATAATGTGTTTCATGCAGCTTTGCAGTATTAACATTGCAGTAACTTGTTGAGCTTCATACACTAAAAAATGGTTTAAAAAAAAAATGAGCCATCACATATTGTACCAACTGTAAGTGTATATTCAAGTTGATGCAATATGGGTCCTCAATGGAACAGTAAATTCAGGGGAAAAATTAAGTTGAAGACCCCTGTTGTACAGACAAATCTTTTGTGTATCTAAAATCAAGAAATTTATGCAGGGTCCTCATTCAGATAAACACCTGAGGAGATGTAAGCAACATAATTTAAATCAGAGAAACAAGGAAACATTACAAGACCTTGTTTGCATGCTGATATATATTTGTGTATACTGAATGTGATGCAATATGTTATGGGTCTTCAGTGGGATAGTAAATTCGGGGGGGGGGGTGACTTTTACAATGGAAAACCTCTGTTGCATAGGAATATGTGTTGTGTGTTTTCAAGGTTAAGGAACATATGTTGCGTCCTCAAAGGGAAAGATATTTTTAAAAGATGAATGTATTATATTTAAAATGCAGGAACAAAGAAACACAACAAGACCTCGGTTGCATAGTGGTCCTCAGTGAAATAGTAGATTCAGGGGGCGAAATTAACAATAGAAGACCTCTGTTGCATAGGAAAAATGTTTTGTGTTTAGAAAGTCAAGAAATGGTATATTTTGAGCCCTCCTGTGATAGATATTTTAAAGGATGGGCACATATAACTCAGTTAGAGTAAAGAAACAAAGTACCTTAACTAGACTAAGGTTACATTGGGATTTATGTTTGTATATACTGACGCTGATGCAATATGTGATGGGTCCTCAATGGAATAGTAAATTCAGGGGGCTAATTTACCAATAGAAGACCTCTGTTGTATGGAAATATATGTTTTGTGTTTAGAAAGTCAAGAAATGGTATATGCTGAGCCCTCCTGTAATAGATATTTTAAAGGATGGGTATATATAACACAATTAGAGTAAAGAAACAAAGTACCCTAACTAGACTAAGGTTACATTGGGATTTATGTTTGTATATATTGACGTTGATGCAATATGTGATGGGTCCTCAATGGGATAGTAATTTCAGGAGGATAATTTACCAATAGAAGAGCTCTGTTGTATGGAAATATATGTTTTGTGTTTAGAAAGTCAAGAAATGGTATATGTTGAGCCCTCCTGTAATAGATATTTTAAAGGATGGGTATATATAACACAATTAGAGTAAAGAAACGAAGTACCCTGACTAGACTAAGGTTACTTTGGGATTTATGTTTGTATATATTGACGTTGATGCAATATACAGTATGTGATGGGTCCTCAATGGGATAGTAAATTCAGGTGGCTAATTCACCAATAGAAGAGCTCTGTTGTATGGAAATATATGTTTTGTGTTTAGAAAGTCAAGAAATGGTATATGTTGAGCCCTCCTGTAATAGATATTTTAAAGGATGGGCATATATAACACAATTAGAGTAAAGAAACAAAGTACCCTAACTAGACTAAGGTTACTTTGGGATTTACGTTTGTATATATTGACGTTGATGCAATATGTGATGGGTCCTCAACGGGATAGTAAATTCAGGGGGCGAATTCAACAATAGAAGACCTCTGTTGTATGGAAATATATGTTTTGTGTTTAGAAAGTCAAGAAATGGTATATGTTGAGCCCTCCTGTAATAGATATTTTAAAGGATGGGTATATATAACACAATTAGAGTAAAGAAACAAAGTACCCTAACTAGACTAAGGTTACATTGCGATTTATGTTGCTATCTATTGACGTTGATGCAATATATGTGATGGGTCCTCAATGGGATGGTAATTTCAGGTGGCTAATTTACCAATAGAAGACCTCTGTTGTATGGAAATATATGTTTTGTGTTTAGAAAGTCAAGAAATGGTATATGCTGAGCCCTCCTGTGATAGATATTCTAAAGGATGGGCATATATAACACAATTAGAGTAAAGAAACAAAGTACCCTAACTAGACTAAGGTTACATTGGGATTTATGTTTGTATATATTGACGTTGATGCAATATGTGATGGGTCCTCAATGGGATAGTAATTTCAGGAGGATAATTTACCAATAGAAGAGCTCTGTTGTATGGAAATATATGTTTTGTGTTTAGAAAGTCAAGAAATGGTATATGTTGAGCCCTCCTGTGATAGATATTTTAAAGGATGGGCATATATAACACAATAAGAGTAAAGAAACAAAGTACCCTGACTAGACTAAGGTTACATTGGGATTTATGTGATGGGTCCTCAACCGGATAGTAAATTCAGGTGGATAATTTACCAATAGAAGAGCTCTGTTGTATGGAAATATATGTTTTGTGTTTAGAAAGTCAAGAAATGGTATATGTTGAGCCCTCCTGTAATAGATATTTTAAAGGATGGGCATATATAACACAATTAGAGTAAAGAAACAAAGTACCCTGACAAGACTAAGGTTACTTTGGGATTTACATTTGTATATATTGACGTTGATGCAATATGTGATGGGTCCTCAATGGGATACTAAATTCAGGGGGCAATTCAACAATAGAAGACCTCTGTTGTATGGAAATATATGTTTTGTGTTTAGAAAGTCAAGAAATGGTATATGTTGAGCCCTCCTGTAATAGATATTTTAAAGGATGGGTATATATAACACTGTTAGAGTAAAGAAACAAAGTACCCTAACTAGACTAAGGTTACATTGCGATTTATGTTGCTATCTATTGACGTTGATGCAATATATGTGATGGGTCCTCAATGGGATAGTAAATTCAGGTGGCTAATTTACCAATAGAAGACCTCTGTTGTATTGAAATATATGTTTTGTGTTTAGAAAGTCAAGAAATGTCATATGTTGAGCCCTCCTGTGATAGATATTTTAAAGGATGGGTATATAACACAGTTAGAGTAAAGAAACAAAGTACCCTAACTAGACTAAGGTTACATTGGGATTTATGTTTGTATATATTGACGTTGATGCAATATGTGATGGGTCCTCAATGGGATAGTAAATTCAGGTGGCTAATTTACCAATAGAAGACCTCTGTTGTATGGAAATATATGTTTTGTGTTTAGAAAGTCAAGAAATGGTGTATGTTGAGCCCTCCTTTGACAGATATTCTAAAGGATGGGCATATATAACACAATTAGAGTAAAGAAACAAAGTACCCTAACTAGACTATGGTTACTTTGGGATTTATGTTTGTATATATTGACGTTGATGCAATATGTGATGGGTCCTCAATGGGATAGTAAATTCAGGTGGCTAATTTACCAATAGAAGACCTCTGTTGTATGGAAATATATGTTTTGTGTTTAGAAAGTCAAGAAATGGTGTATGTTGAGCCCTCCTTTGACAGATATTCTAAAGGATGGGCATATATAACACAATTAGAGTAAAGAAACAAAGTACCCTAACTAGACTATGGTTACTTTGGGATTTATGTTTGTATATATTGACGTTGATGCAATATGTGATGGGTCCTCAATGGGATAGTAAATTCAGGTGGCTAATTTACCAATAGAAGACCTCTGTTGTATGGAAATATATGTTTTGTGTTTAGAAAGTCAAGAAATGGTGTATGTTGAGCCCTCCTTTGACAGATATTCTAAAGGATGGGCATATATAACACAATTAGAGTAAAGAAACAAAGTACCCTAACTAGACTATGGTTACTTTGGGATTTATGTTTGTATATATTGACGTTGATGCAATATGTGATGGGTCCTCAATGGGATAGTAAATTCAGGGGGCGAATTTACCAATAGAAGACCTCTGTTGTATGGAAATATATGTTTTGTGTTTAGAAAGTCAAGAAATGGTATATGTTGAGCCCTCCTGTAATAGATATTTTAAAGGATGGGTATATATAACACAATTAGAGTAAAGAAACGAAGTACCCTGACTAGACTAAGGTTACTTTGGGATTTATGTTTGTATATATTGACGTTGATGCAATATATGTGATGGGTCCTCAATGGGATAGTAATTTCAGGTGGCTAATTTACCAATAGAAGACCTCTGTTGTATTGAAATATATGTTTTGTGTTTAGAAAGTCAAGAAATGTCATATGTTGAGCCCTCCTGTGATAGATATTCTAAAGGATGGGTATATAACACTGTTAGAGTAAAGAGACAAAGTACCCTAACTAGACTAAGGTTACATTGGGATTTATGTTTGTATATATTGACGTTGATGCAATATGTGATGGGTCCTCAACGGGATAGTAAATTCAGGGGGCGAATTTACCAATAGATGACCTCTGTTGTATGGAAATATATGTTTTGTGTTTAGAAAGTCAAGAAATGGTATATGTTGAGCCCTCCTGTAATAGATATTTTAAAGGATGGGTATATATAACACAATAAGAGTAAAGAAACAAGTACCCTACTAGACTAAGGTTACTTGGGATTTATGTTTGTATATATTGACGTTGATGCAATATATGTGATGGGTCCTCAATGGGATAGTAATTCAGGTGGCTAATTTACCAATAGAAGACCTCTGTTGTATGAAATATGTTTTGTGTTTAGAAAGTCAAGAAATGGTATATGTTGAGCCCTCCTGTATAGATATTTAAAGGATGGGTATATAACACTGTTAGAGTAAAGAGACAAAGTACCCTAACTAGACTAAGGTTACATTGGGATTTATGTTTGTATATATTGACGTTGATGCAATATGTGATGGGTCTTTAAAGGGATAGTAAATTCAGGTGGCTAATTTACCAATAGAAGACCTCTGTTGTATGGAAATATATGTTTTGTGTTTAGAAAGTCAAGAAATGGTATATGTTGAGCCCTCCTGTGATAGATATTTTAAAGGATGGGCATATATAACACAGAGTAAAGAAACAAAGTACCCTAACTAGAATTTGGTTGCATTGGGATTTTCGATTGTGTATTATATTGAAGTTGATGAAATATGAGATTGGTCCTCAGTGGAATAGTAAATTAAGGGGGGCCAATTTAACAATGGAAGACATCATTTGTACAGGAAAATGTTTATTACAAGATAATATAACATAATTATTACATTATTATTGTTATATTAGTTTATTTTACTCTTTGATTTTGTCTACTTTAGTCTTTCTTATATTGACCTCTTTGATTACCTATCCAAATGATGATCCAACATAAAATTCTTGACTCAATGTACACAAAACACCATATTTGCTATACAACTGAGGTCTTCTGGAGTTAATTCATCCCCTGAATTTACTATCCCTATGGGAGCAATCACATTGTGTCAACTTCAATTTACACAAACATATATCACTACGCAACTTGTAGTGTTACTTTGTTCCTTCTTTTTAAGTCGCATGATTGCACATTCAACTTTTAAATTATCTATCGCATACTGAAGACTCAATATACATTCCTCGACTTCATAAACCAGCCAATCCTCAATGATATCATACATGTTTATCACTTCTTGAGAGCTACCTACCCTGACCATTATGGTATCTGGCTATCACGTCATATTCTATCATGTAGAAAAGGTCTTCTTGAGAAATAATTTTAGCAAGTGGAAATTCTGTGATGTAGGTGTATAAACACAACACGTATATTTCTAGCAACAAAGGTCTTCTGTACCAAACCTTATTCAACATCTTACCGACTACAGTACGGTGTAAAGGGGATCATTCTGCACCTTCTATGAATTACAGATGCTACTGGAAATGTGAATACACATGGCAGAACATTGCAAAGATCCAGCAATAAAACTTACGTTTTCTTCAAATTTAGCTAGATACGTAGAATCGCCTCCTGATGCTGTTGCAACAGTCTGTTGTTTATCCTGTGTGTTTGGGATCTGATACTATGAAAACAACATCTTGTTTTATTCGAAAACAAGAAAATGATGATCTAATGTAACAAAGGGAAACGTATGTACAAACAGGTCAGATTTGTAGAATTCTCCCCTATAATATATTGTATAAAACAAACGTCCTGACCAAACATTGCTGAATTTATTTAGCTTTGCATTCACTGAAATTGTGAAAGGTTTCTATCAAGTTTTGCTGTATTCACTAATTCTCCAATCATTAAACTGCAATGAGGATTTATTAATCAAAGGTAATTAAAAAAAGTTCAGTTTTTAACCGTTTTTTACTGCATTCAATCATCAATTATGCAGGCATGTTATCTTATGCTGTTGAAGATAAAAAAAGAGTGATTCAACATGTAGTAAGCAGGAACTCCAAATGTGGAGGACCCATCGCGTATTGCATCAATATTAATATACACAAGCATCCGTAAGCAACTGATGTCTTGTATTGTTGTATTATTCCTCTGATCTAACAACTGTTATGTTCATCTCCTTAGTTCTCTAAGTGAGAACCTTACATGTATTACTTGACTTAATATACACAACACTTGTTTTCCCATAGGGGAGAAGTCTTCCATTGTCAATTTGAAAACGAAATTTTCTCTTTCATTGAGGACCAGCCACATTTTTCATCAACTTTAATATACAGAGACATACATCGCAATGCAACTAAAGCCTAGTAAGGGTACTTTGTTCCTTTTGTTTCACAGTGTTATATTTTCATCCTTTAATATATCTGTCACATTTAGGACTCAACATACATTTCTTGTCTTTACAAACAAAGAACATATTTCTATACAACAGAGGTCTTCCATGATTAAATTAGCCCTACTGTGTGAATTAACAAGACCGAGCATCCATCACATATTGCATCAACTTCAATATACACAAACATATATCACTATTCTACTGATATTTCTGCAGACATGAATACATGTGGCAGAACATTGCAGAGATCCAGCCCAGTAAAACTTACATCTTCAACACTATCATCTCCATCAGTGGAACGGCCTTTTGATTCTGGTGCAACACTCTGAGGTTTATCCTGTGTGTTTGGGATCTGAAAATATAAAAATAACATCTTATCTGTTGTCAAATGTGTGTATAAAACAGAAGTGTAGTATCAAAATAAAAATATCAACAACAATGCAGGCATGTTATCCTAGCTATGCTGTTGGGATCCTAAAGCAGTGATTAAAATCATCACCAAGCAGGCCTGGACTGCAAATGTAGCTGGTTAAACTGACTATCTGCAACTGCCTTCCTATAGTATAACCCCGTCCCTTCCCAACCAAATAAAATGATGCAACCGAATGAAGAAAGAGTTACATTATAGAAGTCTTTACTATTCTGTTGGGGACCCAACACATATTACATGGCCGCTAAATATTCACCAATCCTAATTTCCTCTGGAAAACTTAGGTCTTGTAGTGTTACATTATGTCTTTCATTCCCCTGCTATCTTAATTTCCTGACTTATCTATCTCAATGGGGAAAGAACAGATATTCAATACTATTATGAATACCCAAAAGAGAAAATAAAGGTCTTGTATTGTTGTGTTATTCCTCTGACCAAACAACTGTTAAATTCATCTCTTTAGTTATCCAAATGACGACTTACACTAGAAACAGAGATTTTTACACTTTCTGTCACCCCCTGTGTAAAATTACACTTTTTTGGTGTACTTTTACACCATTTTTACACTTTTGCAATATGCAAGCCACGCCTTTGCTTCAAAAAAAGTTCACAATTATTACGGTCAATTTTTCACCTTTTATGCATTACCCTTTCAAGATGCATTCATCGTCAATATGATGAATGATTCCCTAGGACAGACGAAAGTGTAACAAGATCAAACCTTGTTGACCTTTTGGCCATTATTTACTTACTAATTTGACACTGAACCCCTGCTATTCAGCTGACAAGCTCCAGATGTGACTGCGGAATTTTAAGTGAGCGAGGGTTACAGTTCCCCCCAAGTGAGTTGTTGCCAAGCAACCAGCTATTCACAATGTCATTTCCATGTCAGTAGAGGTTACTTTAGTTTCATCTTGTGTGGAATTGCGGTAATTACAGTTTATGAGCAATGTGGCACTTTGTTGGTCTTGAGGAATGTGGTTTACTTACAATACAATAGCCTGTTGCTATATTTTCTTAACTGACACTTTTTAAGTAGCTATAAAATGAGTCTCTTTTCATTCATTGCATGCGCGTAAAGTACATGGAGAATGGAGCTGGCATGCAGTGTGCTCTGGTTCCATGAAGCATTTTCAAATTCACCAAAGAAGATACAAAATTGTTTAACTTTAAAAAAAATAAATTATTCGCACTACAAGCACAATGTATACAAAAAGGGAATTTTTGTCTCAAGTGGAAATTAGTCTATGATTTGAACCTAAAAATGTAACTGAAGCCAAGAATTAGAGTGTGAAATATATTTAAAACGTTGTAACATATTTTGAACACTGCAAGGCGTTTACTTTAAGGAGTAAGGTAGCATTAATAAAATACTCAAGGGCAATAAACGCTTCAGTTAGTCGACGTTAATGGGGTGAGGCATATTAATTATATATTCATTACGTAATGAAAGTATTTATTTTGAACAGTTCGAAACGTCACAAACACTTCTACTTAGTAAAACTTACTGATTGAAAAAATGCCTCATAATTTGGGTTTCCAGCATACCTTGAGAGTTCTTTCGGCATTTACGTTTTATTTTGCCAGGACTTACATGAGAACACAATAATCAAGATACATCACTTTTTTTGTAAATTGAGTGAAAATTGCTGATTTTTGTAAGGAACCAAATTTACAACACGATTTACATTTCAGCATATCATGAGCACTATTTAAACAAATGAAGCAATTTGTAAATACCTGTACATTAAATGTCCCCATTACAGGCACCTATCATAATCAGATCTAAAATATTTACTAATTTATTTTCACGCGTCCTATTGAAAATAAGGAAAGGTCACGTTTCACATAAAATAACT